>JAWPHD010005511.1:0-2500 GCA_037043455.1 Cyrtodaria siliqua | reverse complement strand
AGGTTTTAAGTCCACCGTGCTATCCACTGGACCACGCCAACCATCATACAGTTAGACAGTTTAAATAGGACGGACATTCACAATAAAAGAAATAACTACAGAGAGACACCAGTAAAACTAAACAGGTATATACTGTTATGGCATATACTGTTATGTATATACTGTTATGGCATATACTGTTATGTATATACTGTTATGTATGTAATATTTATAGCATACTTTTTCGAGTATATGCGATTTATACTGCTTCTCCAGGGCCGCAGGCCCGAGAGTGCAGTATAAATCGCATACGAGAAAAGTATGCTATAAATGTTTTGTACCTTAGAAATTGCCGGTAATTGACATTTTGATTGAAAGGTTGTGTGTAAACTTACAACTATGCGCGTGTACAATGGAGTAGGCCATTGTATAACTGCCGAATCTGTCATTTATAGCACGGCTGAAATATACCGGCATTTATAGCACGGCTTAGGTTCAGATCTTCAGGTTTATGAAAAATATATCATAAGCAAGAACAAAGGAAAACCATTACAGCTATGGTACAAAAACTGTTATGGCATATACTGTTATGTATATACTGCTATGGCATATACTGTTATGGCATACACTGCTATGTATATACTGTTATGGCATATACTGTTATGTATATACTGTTATGTATATACTGTTATGGCATATACTGTTGTGTATATACTGTTATGTATAAACTGCTAAGTATATACTGTTATGCCATATACTGTTATGGAATATACTGTTATGTATTATACAATTATGGACTTTTCAGCTGTTATACATGATGTAATATGCACCAAAAAAATCATTATTGACCGAGGCGATAGCCGAGGTCAATAATGATTTTTTGGTACATATCAACATCATGTATAACAGCTGAAAAGTCCATAACTGTTTTATTATATAACCCTCAATTTATCATATGATATTAATAGGCGGCTCGTGGGATTCCCCGGTCTTCCCCTGTTACTATTTATAAAACTGGTCAATATCAGAAAAAAACAGGTCAATATCGCTAGATATTTTTTCTAAAAAATTACTTTTTAGCCAATGAAAACGCGTCTATTTATAGGTTATATAATAAAAACTGTTATGTATATACTGTTATGGAATATACTGTTATGTATATACTGTTATGTATATACTGTTATGGAATATACTGTTATGTATATACTGTTATGGCATATACTGTTATGTATATACTGTTATGTATATACTGTTATGGCATATACTGTTATGTATATACTGTTATGTATATACTGTTATGGCATATACTGTTATGTATATACTGTTATGTATATACTGTTATGGAATATACTGTTATGTATAAACTGTTATGTGTATACTGTTATGTATATACTGTTATGGCATATACTGTTATGTATATACTGTTATGGCATATACTGCTATGTATATACTGTTATGTATATACTGTTATGGCATATACTGTTGTGTATATACTGTTATGTATAAACTGCTAAGTATATACTGTTATGCCATATACTGTTATGTATATACTGTTATGTATTATACAATTATGGACTTTTCAGCTGTTATACATGATGTGATATGCACCAAAAAAATCATTATTGACCGAGGCGATAGCCGAGGTCAATAATGATTTTTTGGTACATATCAACATCATGTATAACAGCTGAAAAGTCCATAACTGTTTTATTATATAACCCTCAATTTATCATATTGTTTTGATAGGCGGCTCGTGGGATTCCCCGGTCTTCCCCTGTTACTATTTATAAAACTGGTCAATATCAGAAAAAAACAGGTCAATATCGCTAGATATTTTTTCTAAAAAATTACTTTTTAGCCAATGAAAACGCGTCTATTTATAGGTTATATAATAAATACTGTTATGGCACATACTGTTATGTATATACTGTTATGTATATACTGTTATGGTATATACTGTTATTTATATACTGTTATGGCATATACTGTTATGTATATACTGTTATGTATATACTGTTATGTATATACTGTTATTTATATACTGTTATGTATAAACTGTTTTGGCTTATACTGTTATGGCATATACTGTTATGTTTTTACTGTTATGTTATATATGTATATACAGTTATGTATATACTGTTATGGCATATACTGTTATGTATATACTGTTATGTATATACTGTTATGGCATATACTGTTATGTATATACTGTTATGGAATATACTGTTATGTATATACTGTTATGTATATACTGTTATGGCATATACTGTTATGTATATTCTGTTATGTATATACTGTTATGGAATATACTTTTATGTATATACTGTTATGGAATATACTGTTATGTATAAACTGTTATGTCATATACTGTTATGTATATACTGTTATGGCATATACTGTTATGTATATACTGTTATGTATATACTGTTATGGAATATACTGTTATGTATATACTGTTATGTATTTACTGTTATGGCATATACTGTTATGTATATACTGTTATGGAATATACTGTTATGTA
>JAWPHD010005510.1:0-161851 GCA_037043455.1 Cyrtodaria siliqua | reverse complement strand
AACCCCACAACAAACACAAACCCCCTCCCACAACCAACCCATACCCACAAAATCCTACCACTCCAAAACAACACACCAAACCCCCATCCCAACACCATACACCAATCCCACAATCACAAATACATCCCCCCTAACACAACACCCAACACCCATCCCCCTAAAAACCTCTAAAACACCCCAACCCACCAACCACCCCACACCTCACACACAACATCCCCTCAATCACACCATACAACCCACAACCACCAACTCAAAACCAATCATCCACAACCTCCCCTTCCTTCCCACCTAATACTACATACCAACAAACCACAACCCACCACCTCATCAAAACCACCATCCCACACCACACTTATTAACACCCATTAAACACACTAAACACAAAACACAACCTAAAACAACATCCAAACAAAACACCACACCAAACACATAAACATAACACACCAACTAATAAACCACCATCACTAACCCCACATACATAAACCCCAACAACTCATTACACCACAACTAAAAACAACCCTTAAATACCATAACAACCTTCACCTCAACCAACCTAAATCCATAAAAACACAACAATACAAAAAAAACACCTACTACATAACAACATACATACCCTATATTAATCTTTTAAGCAACACCCATCCCAACCTCACTAGCATACATACTTCCACACCATCCCACTACATTCCAACAAAAATACAAAAAAAACAATACACTAACACTACTAACAAAATGACAACATCCTCAAATCAACCAAACCATAATTTCGCCAAACCCATACAATTAGTATCTCAACAACAGCCACACCTAACAATACAATCAAACCATTAATCATAACAATCTACAACCTACCCAAACATAACCTACAATACAACATAATAATACAATATACAGTACTTCTTACATCAGTCATATTCAGACTAATTCAACTTAATACTAACATCACTAAATATGCTGAATTCCATGGAAACAAAGTCAAAGTGTCAGCATTTTTGTTTTTTCCAGAGCAAAACTTCAAAATATTTATTTATTTATAAATTAGTGCTTTTGTAGGGTCGTTTGATATCAATATATATATTTAGTATATTTACATCCAGCCCGTGTATATTTACATCCAGCCCAGACTGCATTAATGACACATCTGTCCTTGTCTATGTGGTTACACTTGTAACTTTAGTTTATACATTGTCTCGTATCTTTAGTTTATACATTGCCTGACCCATGTGGTTCTCGGGGGCAACCCGTGATCTTCCGTGGGACACCGCTCCGTTATATAAAATTCTTCAGTGAGGCATAACTGAATGGTAGTTTCTTGATGGTTTGTGTAGGGTTTGTCTCCCCTGCACAGTAATTTGAAGGCTTGTCCAAACATACCAGATTAACTTTTTAGGAGCCGTTTCGAAGATTTTGACTCTTATCTTGCCATCAGTACATCTGAAAATGTGAGCATGTATCTAGTTCAGTTTCTAAGGCATTACATACCCAGCAACCTTCAAACTGGTACATCAGACTTTTTGTAGGGGTTCGACTTCTAGTGGGCCTTAACATAATGATGAGCCTTAAAATGACCCCTGATTTACAAGGAAATTCACTTTCACAGTTATATGTGCTATCCTGGAATATGCTCCATGGTTAATGTTAGTGTTTTACTCCAGATTGAATTCAACTTATATAATGAATTCAAATTTAACCTTTACCCGCCAAGCAAGATTATAATAGCCTTTGCTTCCATTGTAAACCCAGATCAGACTGTGAGTAACTCGCAGGGTGAACATGGTTTACAATGTCCGCTGCTGATCAGTCATTTCCACCAAAACACCCCTTTGTCACATACATGGAATGATTGGTTGGTTGGTTGTATGGTGTTTTACGTCATTTTCAACACATGTACGGTTATAAATGACGGTCGATTTTTTGTGGTGGAGGCAGACCATTCACTTTTCCTGGGTAGAACCAGTACCGTACACCTCCCGCCATCCGTAAGAATCGACACTTCCTCACAAGTCGAGCTCCCAGTGGGATTTGAACCCGCAGCGGTGAAAGGCGAAGGTTTACAACAAAACGCCGTTAACCATTCGGCCACGGAGACGGAATGGTCTTAATTCAAAGAAAGAACAGTCCATTATATATATGTAGTGGGTTAAGAACTGCAAATCACCAGAGTTATGGCCCTTGTAAACGCCATATTTGGATTGATATGAAGACATTTTTATCATGAATTGGAAAATATTAAAACCTGACGTACCCCCTACATACATGCATATACACCCCTAATAAATAGAAGATATGGTATTTGTTTTGTATGGAATAACATATTTTATTTCATCGAGAAGTGCGTAATCTTTATATTTTCGCGAATGCGAAGACTGAGTGAAAATATTAGAGTTTGATCACTTTGAGATGAATATAAAATCAGTATTACTTCTTACAACCGTAGGTGATATACTGGATTGTCTGCCTGTCTTTAAATACAACACTGTCCACACCATAACTCCTCATGTCTGCCTGCCTTTAAACACAACCCTGTCTACCATATAACTCCTCATGTCTGTCTGCCTTTAAACACAACCTTGTCCACAATATAACTCTTCATGTCTGCCTGCCTTTAAACACAACCTTGTCCACACCATAACTCCTCAAATTATGAGGCCAAAATCTAGGCTAGGCTATTAATATGTCTGTGTTTAACCGTAATATACTCTAGTGTATTTTTTGTAGCATACAAAGCTCGGATCCAGTTGGAAATCTTGTTATACGGATATGTCGCCATTCGGCCGGATTTTCAAACAGAAATGTTCAGTACAAAAATAATTCTGCCAGTGTATTTGTCTGAAGGGAGTCCTCCGATCTGTCAGCGGCAACTGGCTTCTGACTGACGCAACCCATGTAATTAGCACGTCTGTGAGAACAACTCACTATTAAGTATAATTAGGGGCGCCATTTGTAACTGTCAGTGGCCGGTGTATCAGGGGACATTAAGAGAGAACCAGCCAATGTTGTTGTGAACGAGTATTAAAGCTAGAACACACAATGATATAGCCATAGGCGTTACAGGAGTTTGGGTTTGTGAATTCACCCTCACTGAAATAAAACCACAGAAACTCTTAATGACACAGTGTATACAGATAGACATAACGGACAAGCACATGTATCATACGTCTGACAAATGCATGTTACATGTTACAAAATGAACGATATTTCTTTTAAAGCAAATTTCTACATAATGAATGTATAATTATTCCAGACTGCTATGTATTGACAATATTCATATTCATCACATAACTTACGATGTGGGAGTGGAATAACACCATTCTATATTTTCGACATACCACTAGTTATATAAGTATGCAAATAAACCTAGTATGCGCTGTCAAAAAATAATGACTATGATCCAATTCCCACGGCTTATGTCGGTTTCGCGTGTTAAAGCGACAGGAAAATGCAATAGAAGTCGCTATGTGAGTTATGTGATAAATAGTATCTAACATTCGTTCTCATTCATTATTGAATTTACTCGTTAGCAAACATGATATAATTCTCATCAAGAGCCTCGCATTATATCAGTTTGCCAACTCGTTTAATAAAATCAATAATGAATGAGCACTCATGTAAGATCCTCTATATACAATATCATCTGTATTGCCCGTATTGATGCTGCCTAGTTTGTTAGAGGATATAGCCTGGAGGGGATGATCTTCCAAATAAAATAGTTTTCTGACGTTTAGTTAAATGTGTACATTGATTAAAACTATAGATATTGTTTCGTTTTTATGTTCAATAATAAACGTAGTTCATCAGTCTGCTAATAAGTGTGAACATTTATCTAAAAGTAAAACAAAATGTCCATTTGCTAATTCTACATAAACTGCATAAAGATTCGGCAATGCGAATTTCACAGGACGTGTTTTCAAAGATACCCCGTGTGGTTGCCGGGGTAGAATACAACCACTGCAATCTCACAAACACACTGTCACATGCAGAGAGATAGGACCCACCATTCATATTCATTTTGTCATTTTTTATCACGCTCATTCAAGGTCTTTATCATGACGCCGTGTATGCAAACGTGGAAACGTGCCTTCATCGTAAATGGAATTTGCAGCAACTCTGCAGTTCTGCAGGTAAGTAGGTTCTAGGCCCATTCTCCATATTTTATCTTGATGTAAATGGAGGATGAGCCTGGCACGTACATTCCTGTTAGGCTTCATTTAACCTTTCATGTGTTGGCGCGCCTTAAAACCCAATTCAATTTTCAAAGATAAGCTAGGTAAAAAAACAACATTTAACCACTCAAAAGAATGATATAGAAAATCGATCAGGTCTGCTGCTTGACTAAATATTCCTCACCACCCACATCAGCTCCCCCTCCGAGTAGTTCTATCTTTTAAGTATTACAATTTCCTGTTATTTTGGAATATCGATATTAGTATCGATGTACCTTACCGTTCAAACCACGCTGGGAGATGAACTTAAGTGAAAAGTGTCGATTTTTACTGATGGCGGGAGGTATATAGTACTGGTTCTACCCAAGAATAAATGGGTGATCTGCCCCCACTACACAAATCGACCGTCATACATAGTCTAAAATGTGTTGAAAAATGACGTTAAACTGCAACCTAACAAACAAACAAATCGCTGCGTCGATCCCTGTCGAAAATAAGACCTTCAAAGATTATTTCCACATAAGACATTTGATGTTTTAATAACAAGTGTGTTTTTGTGTGTTTTTGTTAGCTTCATTAACGTCTATTTAGTAGGACAAAACAGATGCGCCGATATAAACAATGCAACGCACTTGAATGCAAATGGTAATTTGTGTTGTGTTTTCTTTCCGAAATAAAAGTAATATTCAAGTGAATAAAGTGTTTTATGTCAATGTTTTTTTATTCATGTAACGAAAAAAGTGTTTGTAAATTGAACTTCATAAACGGCTGCTCTAATTACAAATGCTTACAATTATGAATTTCAGAACCAACGTAATCGGCGTGCGATGCGATCTGGTTAGACCGTGTGCGATATAGATAGAACTTGAAATTGTACTCTCATACGACTTATTTAATTATTTTGAAGTGCTTTATTTGAGTAACTATAGACATCGCGTGCGCGGTATCAGCCGAGGATATACGCCACGATTATCTTTTATTTCTCCATGGGATCTTCCTGCAATATGTCTTTGTAAATATCCGTGATCTAGACGCCCTTAAGTACAAAACGACCACCATTAACAATCACATCGAAAGACAATCGGCGAAGACATAAGCGGCCGAATTAGTTTTTAAATTCCATCAGTACCGATAAAACGCATTTGCATATCGACGGCGCGCAATACGGCACGAACGGCATTGAAAGGGATCAAAATAAAATAACGTGCCATTTCTGCCTATTCTCGATAAAACAGGACCAAGTTTAAAACTGGAGATAACGACGACTTCCATCATGGACAATAACAAGTTAATATCAAGTGAATCAAATGATATGAGTTTGGGACGATGTGGCATTATGGGGGATTTTTTCCTGCGATTTCAGACACGTTCGGGATCAGCTATGGTGATGAAAATACGTGTTTGTAAAGTCGAAACTCAATTAGAAGCAATCCTCTGTAAATTGCTCATACATAAATTTTCCCTTATCGCAATATATGCCTATCTTTTTAAAGTATTTAGATTAGTCGGCGTCACATATCAATATTGCTCATTCAAATGAAGCCGAATGATCGAATCATCTCCGACACATCTCGGACGCAGAGGTCTTTGTTTGACAATCGGAGAACTTCTGTTTATTCAGGGAATGCTTAAAACAGTCAGAAAAATATTATACTTCTTTGTAAAAAGCCTCTTTAACACATGTTTATTAATTTTCAAATTCTAAGACTCGTTTTAAAGCCACACAGCTCGTATATGAACTCACAGGCAGCCTAAACAAAAACTGGTTGCTCAGCATCGGTGGTCTGTTAATAATGGATATTAAGAGAGCACGAAAAGGGGAGAGCACAAATGGTCGCTTAACACAGGTGTATTTTGATTTATTACTGTACAGTGGGCAACTGAAACATTGGTCTCCTAAAACAGGCGGAGTCTTAATAGTGCTGGTCTGTAGGGCAGGTTTGATTGTGTATTCCACTGGATAGATTTCAGGTACAGAGGATACATTGCAATATGTAGGACAGCCAGATTAATGTCTCCCAAGTCTAAGGAAGGGAGAACAATTAAACCTGCAAAAGATCTGTCAGTAACCCTATGTCCTAACATTAGGACTATACTAACAAACAATGTACAAAACTCATCAAACGTTTTAAAGGGAAACACGGCAATCTTAATTTAGGCCTGTGGCGTTTCGTTAGTTTTCTATATAACTTACCTATCTGCAAATCTGTATTAATGTTTATTTGAACAGATTAAAGCAAATTGTTTTTGCATATTACTAATTATATATTATATTGCACCAATTATATATTTAAAGTTCAGGTAAAACAACGAAGAAAAACTGAAATATCCCAAATTTGTATTACCTTTTATTTACATATATGCAAGCAGATTGAAAATGGTACTGTATTAACCAGGGTTTACAATTGCCGTCTGCTGATCAGTCATTTCCCCCAAAACACCCCGTTGTCACATAAATGGAATGGTCTTAATTCAAAGAAAGAACAGTCCATTATATACTCAGTTGAAAAAGAAAGTGTACACTTTGAAAATATTACTTTACACCCTATCCTCTTTATCAAGCGACAGTCCCTTAATGATTCAACCTATTGAAAAACAAATGACAACATGATATTGGCAATGGAATGATAACAATTTGGTACCAAACATGGCATATTCATTTTGGAATTTTTCAATTTAATTCTAAAAAAACTTTATACAATTAAATCTATACAAAACTCAGTGTACACTTCCTTTTGCAACTGTGTATATAGGTAGCGGGTTAATAAATCGAGGAGCTTTACTTATTAATAACTACTTCAGGTTTATCATGTGTTCCTTTAAGAACCCTGTCCGTTGTTGGCCACCAATGGCCATGATTTTGACAACTAATCCGGCCCCATCGCAGCTCGTTTCCAGGCCCACTAGTTTATATGACTGGACCATCTGGAGCGGAGAATGGGATGATAGCTTTTCTCCATCAATCAAAAGATCATTTTTCACATCGGTACCTCTCCACTTTTGATGAAGAATCTAATCCTTAGAGACCTCTACTGGCAGTATTTACATCACGTCAAATCCACGCAAATATGGAATATTTTATATGCAATGAATTACTTGATTTTCTTCACGATACGGCGCGCTAGTAAACGATAATTAATGACTTGATTGACGTACGGAAATATCGAAATTAACAATACCGTTTTTGTGGTTTCTAGTTTATTTGCGTGTAAATAAGAGCTATAATACTTCAATCTTTCAGAGGAAAGCGACTAATTCATTGGTATTTTGATCTTCTATTTTGTCCGTTTCTGACACTAGCGTTTCGCTGAATTTGACGTTTGTGATCAGAGGTATGGCATCTAAGAATCGTCTTACGATTAAAAATGGGTGTTTTTTTTTATTGCTTATGCATAAATATTAATACGGTGTTGTTCAAACTTGTTTATTTCTCCGTCTTTATTTCAGTAGAAACTGAATACTATAGTGTACATGGCAATAATGTGGTGTGCTGTTTCTTTTTTGTTCTTTTCTTTTTTTTAATAAAAAATAAAGTTGTTTCGGGTGCCTCAGTGGCCGGGATAGTAAAGAAAACTGCGTCTAAAACGTGTTCGACTTATCAAGACTTAGTGAGAGGGTCGATTATTTCGGAAAACGGGAGGTATACAGTACTGGTTATACCCAGAAAAAATGGGTGGTCTGTCTCTACCATATAAAGAAAGGACCATAATATATCTTACTCTGGGCCAGTAATTTGGAACGAACTCCCAGAGCATATAAAATGTTGCACGTCAGTTAAATCGTTTTCAAACAATTATATAAAGTGGATAAAAAGTACTGTATAACTGAAATTGTTTTCGTTAAAATTGGTATTGAATCACAATATAGATTTTTATTTTTTGTGAACACGTTTGTTCCATTGTTAATATCGTTGTGTTGCTATAAACTAGTATATATATATTTATTATATAACCTATAAATAGACGCGTTTTCATTGGCTAAAAAGTAATTTTTTAGAAAAAATATCTAGCGATATTGACCTGTTTTTTTTTATATTGACCTGTTTTTTTGATATTGACCTGTTTTATATAATTGTTTTTTTGATATTGACCTGTTTTATATAATTGTAAATTGAGGGTTATATAATAAAACAGTTATGGACTTTTCAGCTGTTATACATGATGTTGATATGCACCAAAAAATCATTATTGACCTCGGCTATCGCCTCGGTCAATAATGATTTTTTTGGTGCATATCACATCTTATTATATAACCTATAAATAGACGCGTTTTCATTGGCTAAAAAGTAATTTTTTAGAAAAAATATCTAGCGATATTGACCTGTTTTTTTTATATTGACCTGTTTTATATAATTGTTTTTTTGATATTGACCTGTTTTATATAATTGTAAATTGAGGGTTATATAATAAAACAGTTATGGACTTTTCAGCTGTTATACATGATGTTGATATGTACCAAAAAATCATTATTGACCTCGGCTATCGCCTCGGTCAATAATGATTTTTTTGGTGCATATCACATCATGTATAACAGCTGAAAAGTCCATAATTGTATAATGTATAACAGCTGAAAAGTCCATAATTGTATAATATAAACTTTATTCAGCATTAAACATTCAGTACAACATTTATAGCCTACACACAATACATATTCAATACAGTGAGAACATCAAAAACATGGCATACAAAATCTACATTGAAGTTTACAGAGAAGCGTTATAGCTTTTTTTTTTTCTTTTTTTTTTCTTTCCTTCCCTTTTTTTTTCTTAAATGGTGAAAAGGTTGAAATGTAGTAAAGAAATTTAAACTTGCATTTCATTTCGAAGTTTAAATGCATAATAAACATATTTTGATAAGCTTATAATTGTTCTGTTCGAGTTATTAGACATTAACGCATCAAATTTGTTTATCGTGGGCCATCTGCAAAAGTAAGGTTTAAAATATTTCTGTCTTAAGTGTCTATATATTGGACATACAAGCAAAAAATGGTATTCGTTTTCTACTATATTTTGGGTACAATGTATACATTTCCTATATTCTCGCAGGATATTTAGATATCTACCATTTTCAATGGCTAAATTGTGAGAGGAGAGTCGAAATCTACCCAGTGCTATTCGGAATTTGTCATCATCTAATAGGTTCAAATATTTTTCCATATCAAAGCTGTGTTTATAGCGGCAGTATGATTCTAACCTGTTAGAGTTATTGATATTTGAATACCAACTTTGATGATATGAGTCAATCAAGCGTTGTTTTATTAATTCAAATGGAATATCTGCTTCAAATTGATATAACCAAACATCAGAAAATCCAAGGTTGTCAAGGACATCTTTAATTTGATATGCCCAATTGGAACCGTTATAATTATTATGATTATCACCATCGTTTTTCAACATTATATATTATTTTATTTTTTACTATGTCTTTGTAAAGAGGGCCTCGGGGAAGATTAGTATTTTTACTAACTGGGCTACCCTCTTAAAATAAAGTCTTCAAATCAATTCAATTCAACATGTGCTAAATGTCACGTAAAACAGAACTCAAACAAACAAACATTATTGGTCTATCATTAAATTCCTGGCAGTTTTGTTTACAGTGTTTGAGACTTGTTTTTGTTCATTTCTTTGCACCTGTTCTATGACTGACATAATTAATTGAGGTGTTGTTTCATTGTGATAACATCTGAAAGGGCAAACATTTATTTTTTGATAATTTTGTTTTTGACTTCATCGCTTGTTGCGTCTTCTTTAGAATTCCACCTGCATGCATTGTATTGGCGTGATCAATGTGTGTCAACAATTACACATGCCTGTCAGACTGGTGTAAGGGTAACGGTATGCTAATAACGTGAAAATATATGTGCATTTATTTCTAACGCTTTAACGTTCTTCATGATATTTCAATATGTATATATGTACATACATACACACTGCACTGTTCTATTATTTTTTTCAATGTACTTAGTACAACCTCACGTTTGTATATCTTTTCCGTATAAATCATGTTTTGCTCATTGCCTTCATGTCTATGCACATACTTATCATGACTGACTGTTGTATATAATATTACTCATTGTATCACGTAACAAGAAACATTGTAATGTTTACGTTACTTAATAAAGAATCTTGAATCTTAAATCTAAAAGTTTTTTAAAAAACACTAGTCTCTAATTATTACATGGAAGAACATTATTACATATAATGCTAGTTTGATAATTCATAGAGACAACTTATATAAGTTAAACTATACTGCAATATATATGTATTCATAATCTTTTATTGTTTATATGTATTTTCTTCTGTTGCGCAGTCGGTAGCGCGGCGGATTTGTAACCGGAGGCCCCGGATTCAATCCTCCGTGGTATTATAGAGTTTCGTCGGTGCGTTCTTGGGCAAGACACTTAAGCCTCGTCCATCGGATGGTCCGTAAACCGGGCGGTCCCGTGTATCGGTCTATCTTCCGAGCACGTTAAAGAACCATGGGAATCTATTCGATAATAAGAGTAGGGCACGTTCCCCAAATTCCTATGTATCCTTCCCCTCTCTCCGCGGTGGCTCTAAATAACCTATACTGTATTGATGAGCCGTTAAACAACATTCAATTCAATTCAATTCAGTTCTGTTCTAGGATCACAACTGTACTCTTATCATATGTAAACAGTTTTTCCTAATAAAGAATTGAACTGAATTGAATAAAATATATCTTAGAAAGACTGGTTATGCTCATTCTGACCTACCAGGGATAGCCTTCTTTAAACAATAATACCATTACATTATATAAATATAATAAAATATAAATAATGACACTCTTAACACAATTTCAAACGATTTGGCCTAGCCATTACGTGGTCCGAGTATTAACTTTCGTACCCCATCCAACCCCTTCTCCAAGAAGCGAAAATGGAGATGGCTGGGGTATGAAATACAACCGTAATTTCGCCTTAAACAGTTTGCAACTTGTAAAATTAAAACATTTAATAGGTAATTTTAAACAGGTTATCGCATTTTGCAGTAAAACTAATTTTTTAAACGTGTTTTATTTTCGTACCTGCTAATATAAGCTTTCCCATCGCTTAATGGAATTAAGGCGGGAACACGTAATGTATTTGGTGCTATTGAAAAATAACCTAGCATTGTCATGATTGTTTTCGCATATAGATAATATGTTTTTAAAAAACAATGCATTAAAGCTATATCTTGTTTCGAGAATAAATGAACATTTAACAAGAGAACATAAACAATAATTTTATGAACAGTATCAACAGCCCCATTTAGACTTTTGTAGTACAGGGTGGTGTGGTGCATGTAAATAGACGTGTTCGTTTCAAAAAAAGTGCGCGCAAAATTATACTATACTATGGGCTCGAAAACACTATTTTTAATTTATTGGATTAGTTCAACGTTATGACAAATCGGGATGCTCAAAACCTGGCTACTTTTTGAAGTTTTGAATAGTTTGATTATTGTTTTTTTAATATTCGTGCGAAGGTTTTGACCATTTAGCACATGATACACATAATGAGGGCTGATTAATCTCATCTTGGAGAGAAAGTAAAGCGGTCCGAATATCAAGACAATAACCCTTATAAGCAGCCATGATAATAATAATTACGTTTTATTTCATATTCCGCCATAAACATCGAACCGTTAAAGATGTATTGTGTATTTGAATTAATAAAACCGTAATCGCGACAAATTTTTCCAAGTGCAGTGCCTCGTAAAGAAGCAATCTCGCCAATTCCTTAGACGTTCGCCCCACGATGCCTAATTGAAAACTATTGAAAGATGATATAAATTCCGCGTTATGACCTATGAAATGCTTAATGAATTTATTCCTAAAAGAGTGCTCTCCGGAAAAATGAACCGAAATGAACAAAATGAACGCAATGATCTAAATGGACGTGTTAAATTAGTAATTCGCTGGAACGAGGCTCCCATAAAACACGTTGTTTTATACACTTCATTGCTTGTCGGAATGGCTAGAAAATGATTTCTGACGTTTATTTAACCCCTGAGGTTTTTAATCAATCGCTGATTCTATTAGATTAAATCATTTGTAACAAGGAACTTGCTCACACTTGGGCTATTTGTACGTTACACGTGTAATGGAAATTGATTAGTGTAGTCTCTTTGGACAGAAATGGGCCGCGGTGGGCAAGTGGATAATAACAATAGGCTCTGAATCCGTGGATCACGAGTTCGTTTGAGCCTTATCGCACCGATGGCTTTTTTCTGTTTGTACTTGCGCAAGTCTCTTCTCGTGGCCTCATCCGTTTGATCGGGACGTAAACCGGATGGTTTCTTGTATCGAAATAGGTATTAAGCCAAAAAGGAAATGAAGGAAGTTCACACAACTCAGTTATCCAAAAACATGCAACACAAAACAAACAGCAATTATAAGAAATACATAGTAGCAAAGAATGTGACGCTACAAACATAACATGGTTGACTAAAGGGATAACGTCTTGGAAAGGTCATTGGCGAAAAGGTCGCTAGTGGTTTAATGTGTCCCAAGCCTCACTCTTACATTATTGTCATCTCAGTTAAACGGGACAGGGTAAATAAAGAAATTACCCTATCCTATATCCTCTGACAACCTAGGCAGCATTAATAAACACATAACACAAAGATGATCATGTATATATGAATATAAAAACAACAACATAGAAAACCACAAAGCATGTACTTTGTGACTTGGCGGAAGCCAGATCAACAAGAGAATAAACCATTAAAGGCACGACATGACAATACTGGAGACAAACACCAATCTTTACCGTCCTTTTCGTTTCAATTAACCTCTCTGAGAATCACTCAGCTACAATTTAGAACATGCTTGCAAAATGTTCAAGTAACCTTTCTACGTACAATTCTGCTTCAATGTAAGCCGTACATTGAAGTAACATTAAATTGTGTTTGGTATAATTCTAGTGCAGTTTAGAACGACATTTCAAGTAACCTAAGTGTAGTTTCTGTATTATGGAGAAAGTTATTTCAATTAACCTTTTTAAGTATAAGTTTTAACTAACTTCAGCTAGCTTAAACGCCACTATCAGTTTTATTAATCTCTACCCAGAGTTGTCGTTTCTTGGAAGTTAGCGACAAGGCTTGTAGATATTCTTGAGAGTGTCAAATTTGAAAGAACAAAGCGTAATCCCTCATCGTGATTATATTACTTTTCTGTTTTACTAGTTTAACATATGTTTCTGATACAAGCACAAATTCTGACAACATTAGATTCACCCCTCTATAAAAAGTGATATAGATGGTGTTTATATCATTTATTTGGTTATAATTGTATGTTAATTTTTTATAGAGACATGTCTATTTACTTGTTTATATTTCACTGTAACTTTAATTTACCTTTAACGTGTTGACAAGCAAATTATGGCATGTATACAACAAACATTTCACGTTGTTATCATTACGTGGGGTTGTTTGTCCGCGTGTTTGTCCATTTTGCGGGTAATTGTCCGGCCCAATAATAAACTAACGGTAATACTGGCTCCATGACGGCCTGAGAAAATGCCACCGACAATTCGACGAAATCGTCTTATTTCCGGAAGCGATTTGCACATGACGGACTGGTCACCAACTCTGTGGGAGGTATAGTCAGAACACGAGACTATAGCCTATAGGTGTTTGAATGTCGTTTTACGTCATTTTAAAACATGTAAGGCCATAATATATGACGGTCGATTTTTTTTGTTGATTTTTTGGTAGAGGCAGACAACCCCACTTTTCCTAGGTAGAACCAGTACTGTATACCTTTCGCCCTCCGTAAAAATCGACATTTTCTCATTTGACAAGTCGAGTTCCCAGTGGGATTCGAGCCCGCGTTAGTCTATTATATATTATACTAATCTGTATAGTATTACAAAAGGAAAGTTATTTCAGTATTAAACATGAATGGCCACCCTTTTTGTAGCATTATCAATTACACAAAGTTGACTCGTAAACATCAAATAAACATTTCTTGATAGTCCTGGAGAGAAACATATATTTAAAACCGCTAATACGTTGTATGTAAAAATAAGTACTTTTTGCATGACATAGATACTACTTCTACCACTGCGTGACTGCACGGGGAAATGTGGTAAATCTGAATTGTGTAGCTGTACAACTACTGCCAGATAATTGATAAATACATTTACCAGTGGATTAATTTACCTGTTCGACGTTTTCTACGTCATCAAATGAAATCTTATTCTCGCTTTTCACAGATATTGCAATGTGTGAATTGTAAATAGCTATTGTAGTGTATTGATTTCGATTTAAATACACATAAACATCTTCATGGAACAAAACATGGCCGGAGAACTTTAAATAAATAATAACTCTTTCCTTCAAATTGTCTAACTCTTGTTCTTCTTTGTTTTTTCTTGAAGATGAAAAATAGTTAAAATATTTGAAGAAAGTAGTTACTATTTATTTAATATTATATTTTATTTTGTTCACACTATTGCAGAGAATCGCAAAGGACCGTAACACAGTCTGTGGTAGCGTACGTTTTCTCTCTCAGTAACCAGTCAATTCGTTATATAGAGATCATTTAACTGCTTGGATCGATTACAGGGAAATCCTTCACGAGTTGGTAGACGTGTGGTTCTTTTTACAAACGGGTGTATGCGAGTGAGTGAAAACAACACATCGAGTGAATGATTTTTATACAATCGAACACAGCAGTTAAATAATCTGTTTATTACATTTTAAATCAGTTTGTGCATGATTTTAACTGAAATTAGTAATAGATAGAGTCTGGTCTCAGCGAGTTGGCTTATTTAAACACCGAGATGGGAGTAGCCCATCGAGGTGTTTAAATAACCAACGAGCTGAGACCAGACTCTATCTTTTGTAGCATGGTGTACTTAGTAACACTGTGACGTCATAGTGACCGTACTCTAAATTCCAATATCTGGTAGTTGTAGTACGGTATAGCCACGCCCCTTTAGTTATCCTAAATTAAACGATTTAATGCTCTGCATTCATCAAAGGAAATGTCACCGACCATGCTACAATTCGCTTTATTGAACGTTTAATATCGGCGGATGACGTCGACGTCAGCACTACTTTGTTGACGTCATAACTCAGCGTCACAGTTAGTTATTTTTGTGTTCGGAGTTAGTTAATAATATTTAGCGATTATGAATATTCTTTCACTGAGAAATCCCAATATTTCACCGATGAAAATGTAATAAAATAGTCACAGATGTTAACCTGGGATTATAATGTCGAAAACTAAAAATAAGTTGAGTTATACATATTGTTTGTGGATTCTGTTGATGGAGATATTGCTGTTGTTTTTTTTCTGTTTTTTTTCGAAGCTGTTGTTACAACTGTTAAAAGAGTAGTTAATGTTGTTCTTAGCAATAACTCCAGAATGACAAAATTATGTTTGCTCTAACTCAAAGGTATACCACCCTCTGTATTGACCAGTGGTGTAGGCCCGGACAAGGGCAACAACATGATCAGACAGGGTAAACATCTTGATATAGTAGAGGCGAGATGCTAAATGTAAATGGACATCTGACACCTAATCTAACCCAATCTTTCACTCGATATAACGTGTTTGAGTGAAATCGTAGTATCACCTTAAACAGCCTAATAGCGTTAATTCACGTGTTTGATAAATAGCGATGTCTCGTCTCTGCAAACTTATGTACATATAAGTATGTCAAAATATCTTCACCAGGGAAAAGGAAATTGACAAGAGTTTATTAAGGTTATAAAACCACATCTAACTGCAGCCGAAGATGATATATACTGTGGATAAATGGCGCAATTAATCACTGGCCGCTGCAGACGACATTGACGAAGAAATATCGTCGATGATCAAGAGCGAAAAATATAAAGTTTGTGCAAACAATATAATTCATTTTTTGAAATAACTGCTTATACGGCCGGACAGTTGGAGAACTTGATTTTTGGTTTCATTACGTGAACATGTTTTAATAAATTAAAGAAACGAATGAAATGGTTTCATGGTTTATGACGACGTTAAATTTTGATGTTCATCTGAAGTAAAATTATTATACAAGTTCCACCCGTTTTTTTTACCACTGGCGGCGTCCCTGTTAATTTTTCTATAAAACTTGCATAATTTAATAATTTATGTTAATTAATGATTATATGTATTGAAAAATTAACTATAAGTGAGTGTGTAGAAATATGAGTAACCTGTCATGTGATTATAATTATGTAATACACAGTATGTATATACTTATGGGAAACTGTAAAAGTTTAAATCAATAAAAATATCTATCATAATCTATGTGAACATCATTGTTAATAATTATCTGAATATGTCAAAGCAACTTGCTTACATTAAATCAATAATATACTTAAACCGCATCTATGATAGAATGACGAAGAACAATTTTAAAACTGTAACTTTTATTATATTTTATTCAGTTGTATGCAAACAGGTTTTATTAAATTAGGTGCTAATTTTAATGATTCACAAACAATTGAAATTGTCAGTGTGTCCCTTTATACTTTTAGGTAAATAAATTTCTCCTGAAGTTGATAGAAATACGTCGTGCAACTCCAGCTTTTTATGAAAAGTTTTAAGCCTCACATAGCATATTCCTTAAATCCTACGTTTTCGAGAAAACAAGGGTTCGCTCGGAGGTTCATTTCGTGTTCTAATCATCCTCCATCATTTTTTTCTGTGATCTAAAAAAAGAAATATAACAAACAAAACAAACAAAACAACAACAACAACAAAAGACTGCTTCCGATTGCATTCGGAACCGCATCGTTGCTTTCCGTAAACAATGGATGCAGCAGTACAGAGTTCGGTATATTCCTGTACCGGATTTAAACGTGAAATGAGCTATTATAATAAAATAGTATCGCTTATAATGCCCTGGAGTATTTACTTTGTATGTCACTAATCCTTTAAAATACGGTTGTTTCATTTACTAAAAAATGGTTTTATTTGTGTGATGTATAAAACATTTATGTAATAACAAGCAAAAACGTTAAATTTATAGACATGAGGAAATATCCCATCTAACTTTTGTGAGGCTTTACATTTTACCATTTTTGTTTGTGTTTACGAGCATCTGCAAGTTACAAAAATAATGCAAAATTACAATAACATAACTGAGAGATATGTTACACGAGAAGCGTATAAGCGTTTATTTATCCTCGCTGTATTGCACTAAGCATTTTAACGAGCAGACCTTTTTAAATATTTCGATAATTTACCCAAATTCGGTCCTGGCTGGGATAGAACGCGCGATCCTTGGGTTACTAAGCCGCAGTACTAACCATTACACCACGGCGCTACCTTAAGAATGTCTTCGTGCGTATAAGCGTTTATTTATCCTCGCTGTATTGTACTTAGCATTTTAGCGAGCAGAGCTCGGTTTAAAGTCTCATCCGAAGGACTGGTAAGGTAGGAAATACTTTTATGAAATATTTCGATAATTAACACAAAGTCGGTCCTGACTGGGATTGAACGCACGATCCCTGGGTTACTAAGAATGTCTTCAAGACGACGAGGCTTATTTATACAATATATCAGGGCCGTAGCCAGTCCCGAAATTTAACCGAGGCAAATACCGTTCTATGGAGGTTTGGTGGCATGTAGCTGTAACCGGGTACTTCACTAGAAATTTAGGGACTAATTTCAGTCTGGCGGGCGTGTATGTAACCGGGTACAGGAAAATGGTGAATAATCGTTCTTCAACCGGGACTCGAACCCATGGTCTTTGGTTTACCGTACTAGGGCTCTAACCACTGAGCTATCGAAGACATACGGTTAGGAATCGATTATTCACCTTTTACCTGACTGAAATTTTGCCTGAATTTCTAGTGGAGTTAACTCCAGGCCGGCTGTTAGATTTATTTTCGTACTGATTCATACTAACAGACACGGTCCTGGATCCCGGACGAGCCCCCAAATATAACAGGTGGTGAAAAAAAAACGTTCCTCAACC
This sequence comes from Cyrtodaria siliqua, assembly GCA_037043455.1. Classification (NCBI taxonomy): domain Eukaryota; kingdom Metazoa; phylum Mollusca; class Bivalvia; order Adapedonta; family Hiatellidae; genus Cyrtodaria; species Cyrtodaria siliqua. The sequence continues at coordinate 143,747 of JAWPHD010005510.1, read as the reverse complement.
GGGACTCGAACCCAGTGTCTCTGGTTACCGTACCAGCGCTCTATCACTGAGCTAGCGAGGACATACGGTTAGTCGATTATTCACCATTTACATGTATCTGGTTACATACCCACTCCACCTACGCTCCATTTTTTGTGATTTCATCATGAGATTTTCTGCGTTTTAATGTATGTCCCTGACAAGGTTTTCGGTTTAAAGCAAGACGTTTTTTGTCAATGATTGATTATTTTATCGATATTGAAGTCATATATGTAAAGTTATATGTACATTCCCAAATATCTACCGAGACAAATGCCCCAGTGTGCCTCAGCGCAGCTACGGGCATGTCTATGGAGAACATGTGTGTTTTCTTACCATTTTTTCAGTATATAAAAACGAATTTTATATGTGTGTCATTCGCATGACAATTTTACAGAGTTTAATAGTATGACAAATGAATGTCGTAAATGAGGAGTTTAACAATCGAAAATATGTATATATCTGGAGTAGAAGAATCGTAGCACCCATTAACTTAGCCGTTTAGCTAAAATCGTTAAAGGGAGTACATCAGGCTTTTCAAAGGGGTCTAGGGGTCCGACTTAAAATTGACAAATACTGATATTTTCTATTTTAAAGCACCTAAACATAATGAATGATCCTAAAATTGACCCCTTAGTTACAAGGAAATTCATTCTGTTCAGTAATACGTGCTATCCTAGGTTACGCACCAGGGTTAATTTCAGCATTTTATGCCCGAATCCGTCCAAGCTATATGGTGTATTCGAAGTTTAAACCTTAACAATATGGTTCGAACATCATATTTTGATTGATATAAGTGTTTTATCATGAATTGGAACATTTTTTATAATTTAAGATATTTCTAGAAAAATCCTGATGTACTCCCTTTAAGAATGGATGCGGTACAGTACCATTATTTTAAAATTAGGATTAGTAAGTTTTGCATATGAAGTATAACGGCACATTTACGATACAGATTTTAGTTGGTTTAATTTACTATCTTAAAACTAATTTTCTATATAAATCCAAATATCGTTTCTATGCTAAAATCCTTCATCATAAATAAAAAAATAAATAAAAAATAAAGATCTATTATTTATTTCTTCTGATTTTGTTTTACGTCCATGCCATCGTCTATTCATCCAGTCATGCTGCGCAATTGTTATTCATTCAAATTTACTTGGTATCTTTTCGTCCTCAATTACTCTCAAGGAAGATGCGATTTTCTTTACAACAAAACTAATCCATTGGCCATTTAATGTTGCTCTATCCCGATATCCCATCCTGAATACAAATAAATAGCTTTAAATCTAATTGACGAGACACTCCGATGCAAATGAAGTGAAAAAGCAATTAGAGGCAGACTTTCCGTCCATTTTGGCTTGTATAAAAGGGATCATTCGCCCCGGTTATTACCGGGTTCTTCATTGCGTTTTCACTCGGAGTCTGATCTCATAAAGTCATATTAAACCGTGATGGCTTTTATTATTATTTCATTTTGCTGGCTCTGAAGAAATAAATATACGATCACGTGGTGATAAAGGAAGCAATACTTGTGGGAAATGACAGTAAAACACGTGTCGCCGATACCTATATACTAGTTAACCCTTTCGCGGCCACAGTGGAAAACATTGCTTTTATAACCTGTGTAGACCCAAATCAGCATGCTCACTATGGGCAGGCTGATCATGGTTTACAATGTTCACCACTTACTAAGAATGTTTTTCATAACTCTTTAAATATAAAACATAGCCGGAAGGTTTGAATTTGAATTTTAGCAGACGACATTTGAAATTTGGCGGCGAAAGGGTTAATCAGTTTCATCATTTTAATAGTAAGATTTTGCATGTTTGTCTTGCTGGTACCCGCTCTTTGACAGTATATATTCCCCCCTTTTCAGACCACAATTCCATTTAATTTCTTCCAGACAGTCAGAAACATGGTTGGCTCTTCGTCAGTAAAAATGATTGAACTTAACATCGGGTTCCGGTGTGACGTAAATTATATACATGGTAACTGTCAGAATGGAAACTTTAACAAACGGCGAAAAGAAGAATACTGCAGTTACGAACCTTAGTTTTATCCGAAGTATCGCAGACTTTTCTCATAGTAGTTATATCCGACACATTGCGGTTTAAAGTTCAATATGAAATTCGAAACATCGATTTCAGGGACTGTTTAACGTGTTGACTTGGGGTAGAAGGTGTAACACGCCCATTGATTTTTACATTGACTTTTGTACGTTTTGAAATTCAAATGCAGTGTTGTCATTCATACCCGGGCCCAATTTAAACACGAATAACTTACCTGTTCATCCAATATAACATCTAAAATGCAAGAAAATAACCAGAACAGTGGGTGTCATGTATCTTCTAAGAAACATTTTTACTGTTGAATGTGTAGACTGCCGAAAAATGTCAACAGTAATGTGCCAATTTACTGTATTCATACACTTATGTTCATGTAAGATTGTATTTCTTTTAAAGAATGTTTCTTTAGCATGAAAATCATTATAAAATGTCTCAAATACATTACCAGTGTGATATAAAACAACACTGGCACTCTAAATTAATGAAAATGCCATTTTTTAGTAAAAGAAATGAGAATTATTTATCAGTAGCCATTATGCGATACCCCAGGCAAGCACTTCCTGTTTTCCAATGGGTGTGCTACACCAGAAGTATCGACTGGTGGTCGCATACTGGCGGCCAGTAAATACTTCTCATTATTTTCGTAAAAAACAACAACAAATAAACGAAAAAACAAATACGTTTTCATTTATTTAGTGTGCCGTTTTTGGTTTACATTACATTGTTGATATACTTGTGATTTTTTTTGAGCATTGTAATGATAAAATTACTATGATTTAATATAGTGTATGTATACTATATTTTGACATCTTCGTGTTTATGTTTAGTAATGGTGCATTCATTTACGAGGCAAGTTCCTTCTTAGAATATATATTAACCCCCACTTGTCTGTAGATTGTGTGGCACTACATGGGTCATTTTTCATAGGAATGTAAATTATCATTATTTAAAATGGGCCTAGATCATGTAGATATGAACGAAAACATTGCATTTTTATTTCATGGCATACAGAACACAATGTTTAAACCAAATATCGAGTCCAATACGACAAACCTTTCCATTTTTTGGAGTTGTCTAAAGCGTCCAATGACGATGTTTGTGGCATCCATGATTTCTATTTTTGAATTCATATCATCCATTTATTCATAATGGCTTTTATATTATTGACATTTTAATGTTAAAAAACTGCGTTGCGGTTCCCTATATATTAGAAATGAAATCTTCTCACTGGCTATATATAAAGAGGGAGAAACATTATGTCGGTGTTTTATTAGGCGAGGGTTAGAAACACAGGACGGCGAGACTATGCAGGAAAACTGCAAATTGTATTTACTTTTATTTAATTCTGTACCAGCAGGTTTAATGATACTGAAAAACAACACAGGTTTTCTAAAGTAGTTTTATGTTTATAACCATGCAGTCTGAGAGGAAGAAAGAATTTGAATGTGTATAGTGAAACATTGAAAGAAACTTAAAACTATTTTTCTGTTTATACAAACAGTGATCTTGACCTTGACCCGAGTAACCTGAAAAGCAATCTCAAACTTTCTTTTGATACGAGGAATATGATATCCATGGAACGTTATCTTGATATCATTAACGAAACTTAAGTCTTGATAGGAGACCATTTCTATTTATAGTAAAGTGACCATATTCTTTATCCGAGAAACCAGAAAAAACAGTCAGACACTTTGTTTTGATCTGAGAAATATAATTACTACTAATATGTAATATTTATAGCATAATTTTTCGAGTATATGCGATATATACTGCTTCTCGAGGGACGCAGGCCCGATAGTGCAGTATAAATCGCATACGAGAAAAAACATGCTATAACTGTTTTGTACCATAGCCATTCAATGCCGGTAATTGACATTTTGATTGACAGGTTGTGTGAAAACATTACACCTATGTGCGTGTAAAATTGGGTAGACTATGGTATAACTGCCGAATATGTCATTTATAGCACGGCTGAAATATACCGGCAGTTATAGCACGGTTAAGGCTCAGACCTTCAGGTTTATGAAAATTATATCATAAGCAAGAACAAAGGAAAACCATTAGAGCTATGGTACAGTGCTTTGGGGGGTACAGAAACACTTGGGTTAAACGTCTCATTTTAAAATGAAAGGAAAATGTTTATTTAATTTCTGATTTAGATTTTCCTTTTTAGTTGTATGATAGCAAAATTTCTAAAATTATTGTCCCGAAGCTGTGATTTTTTAATAGGCGTTTTTGCACCAATATTTACATAATTTCATTTTATCCTTAAAAGTGCCAAAATTCAACAAGTTACCTTAACTGATGATTGCATTTTGACTTTTGTCCCTAACATTTGTTAAAACAGCAAATATTTATTTCTGAGTTTATTGTGACAGTATGAATTTTTCGTTTCAAAAACACACTTCATTCAGGTAGTATAGAATCATTTTTTCTGAGAGGTGTTGCACGTAGTGATATATTTTACATGGAAAAATGTCCCAAATAATTTCACCGTTGAATAAATGAATGCTTATATAATATATCTTCAAGCCTGGAAACTTTTAAAATAATCTAAAATATATGAGCTGAGAAAATTGATTTTAAACAGGAACTGATTCTTTACTACCAACGATTCTATACACCCCAAAGCACTGTACAAATATATGCTATTTCGACTCTATACCTTTAATGAAACTAAAGATATTTGACAGGAACCATTTTACTGTAGTAGTATAGAAGTGACCTTGACTCTAATAACCGAATAACCAATCCTAAACTTCATTTTCATATGAGGAATATATTTATGAACATTTATTTGGTTATCTTTAACGAAACTAAAGACGTTGACCCTTATAACGTGAAACACAGTATTCCATTTATAGTAACAGTGACCTTGATCCGAGTAACATAAACTGCTGCCTTTTGATATGTGGAATTTCCATGAAATTTCATCTATATTTATTGTGTGGTCCCATGGGACACACGGGGGTCCACGCGGGGTCCACTCAGGGTCCACACAGGGTCCACGAAGTAAAGGTATTGGATACTTTGCTGGAGTCTGCTTTGAATATAATATATGTATTTGAAGCCGGGCCTGCACTGTTTTGTATTTGCAAAATCAACAATAATTGATGAAATATAAATTGTTTTTCAGCGAAATGAACATTTTTGTCATTCAAAATGTCAGTATGTATTGAATTTCATGAAATAATGCAAAATTACGTAAAATGCATTAAAACTGTCTGACTTCACCATTGTTGTGATAGTTGAACATGTTGCGAGGTAGTTGTTATTATTTTCTAAGATATATTTGACTTAAAAGGTCAGCCAATACCAGTAACCAGTTTTTATGCTCCCCTAAATGTTCGCCGCGTTGTCCTTCCGTCCGTCCCACTGTTGTCCGCAGCATAACTTCAAAACTACTGATGGGACTGCAGTTAAACTTCATACAATAATAGAGGGCAGTGAGAGGAAGTGCAAAGTTCAAGAACCGTAACTCCGTCTCATTCAAATTATAGTTATTGCCCTTCGTAATTTTATACTTAGAATTTTTGTCCGGAGCATAACGTCAACACTACTGAAGAGACTGCAATGAAACTTCACACAATGATAGAGGGCAATGAGAGGAAGTGCAGCGTTTAAGAACCGTAACTCTGTCTCATTCAAATTAGAGTTATTGACCTTTGTAATTTTATAACTAGAATTTTTGTCCGGAGCATAACTTCAAAAATATGAGTGGGACTGCAATGAAACTTCACACAGTGATAGAGAGCAATGAGAAGAAGTGCAAGATCCATAACTCTGTCATCATTCCAATTAAAGTTATTGCCCTTTGTAATTTATACTTATAATTTTTGTCCCGAGCATAACTTTAAAACTACTGATGGGACTGCAATGCAATTTTACAAACAAATAGAGGGCAATGAGAGGAAGTGCAGACGTAACTCTGTCTTCATTCAAATTAAGAGTTATTGCCCTTTGTAATTTTATACTTAGAATTTTTGTCCGGAGCATAACTTCAAAACTACTGATGAGTCTGCAACGAAACTTTAACAATGATAGAGGGCAGTGAGAGGAAGTGAAGAGTGCAAGAACCGTTATTCTGCCATCATTCAAATTAGAGTCATTGCCCTTTGAAATTTTATACTTAGGATTTTTGTCGGGAGCTTAACTTCAAAACTAGTGATGGTATTGCAATGAAACTTCACACAATGATAGAGGGCAATGCGAGGAAGTGCAGAGTGTAAGAAAGAACAGTAACTCTGTCATCATTCAAATTAGAGTTATTGCCCTTTGTAATTTTATCCTTGTTATTCTTGTCCGAAGCGTAAGTCAAAAACTACTAATGGATATGCAAATTGAAAACTGCTGTGCGATACAAGGCCATATAAGGGCGGATACATTTCGGACAGCATCCATCGGTTCTACCGATTTTCTTGTTTATTTTTATTAAAATGTGAAATTGGCCAAATATCCATTTAACATACGCTGTCGTGTAGCTTTGAAGGCATGGTGGGGGTAAATGTTTTATTTGTTGTTCTCTTAATTTTTTTTCAATTTTTGGTATTAGCATGTTTATAGACTATTTTTTGTTATCACGTTACAAAACATAACTTTTCCAATGCATATTTTGTCAATAGTTATAGCAAGGACGTCCTGATCTTAGTAACTTTTAAAGGAAATGATTGTATTTGACATACATTTATTGCAATATCTTACACACTGTTTAGCCAGGTTTTAGAAATTTTTGCACATTGTTATTAGCTATATTCTTTGTTTACATTGTATACATGAGTAAATTACTCGGTAGCATATATACACTACTTAACTTTCATAATCGGTCACTTTTCAAAGAATTATATGTTTTTTAATAATTCATATTTTCATTTGAAATTTTAACTGGCGTCGTTTAACAAATATCGCTAGCGATTTATAAAACTTATTCTGCCTTGATCGGACTAAAACCTTGTTGATAAACTTAATAACATATTGGTATGTGTTTCGGTGATTTCCAGGTTTAAGTATTCGTGTTATTTTCAAAAAACCTGGGTGACCGATTATAAAAGTTGAGTAGTGTATTTTATATTGGAATGTACTTTATATAAGAACAAAACTTATCAATCGATACTATTGGCAAAGACCAAATATTCCCAAATTTATAGCACTGTTGACATCAGAAAAGCTTACTACTGTAAAGAATTTGGCTACTTATGTATTTGATGGTTTTAAAATTCGAAATGACATATATTACAATCAATAAATACTAGTACTCTCCCAAGAGGTACTCTAACAACAGTATTACTGCATGTGACACGTGGATTTGAAGAATGTTTCTCTTTTAAACAATTGTTTATAGTAAAACTTATACTGTTAGAAATAGCATAATTAAAACTGATTTAGAGTGTTATTATATTGAACAAAATTTGATATATGTAATGTTTGTTACTCTGCACTTTAACATTATTTGTGTATTCGTATACTCATGGACCAAATGGTCTATTGTATTTGTTGAATAATACTATATATAATATTTAAAAGTTAATACTGGGGAGTTTGCAGTTTGGTTAAGTGTATATTGAACCGTGTAACTGAACCAAATAACAGTTAAATATGTAACTGCTGAAAGTAAATTCCTTCTAAAAATGTCAGTAAAACAGACACATTAGTAAAATCTTCTAGTACACAAATAACCTGGTACAAATATTGCTTGTTTTTTAAAAGAAAGGGACTTGTTTTTATGTATTCCTGTTGCGCATGATAAAGAACATTAAAGGGACACAAGGCAATCTAAGCATTGAAAAATAGCATCTCGATTTATTTATTCAGTATTATTTTGAATTAAACCTGCGTACATATAACTAAACAAAATGTTGAATTTCCTTTTCCATCTTATTCTACCATAGGTTTAAGTATAGCATTGGTGTAACATAATCAACAGTTAATAATATGCAAAAACAGTTTGCTTTATTCTTGAATGATTATTAATGAATGAACAAATGCAGGTTATGTAGAACAACTAACGGGGCGCCTGAGTATTTCTTTATTCAAATAAATATTGCCTCGTGTCCCTTTAAGTAAAGGCAGTGACTTTTTGATTTGATTTCAACAAGTAATTATAGACTGGGCCTAAATTCATCAAATGTTTGAGCACAAAAATCAGACTCAGACTCAAAATCTCATTTGTTTTGCAAACCCTATCAACACAAAAGTATGGGCAAGAATTGTAATTTTCAGAAATTTTCTGTTAAATTACCTTTAAAATTACATGTTTCTGTAAGTAAATATAGTAATTTTCTTGTAAAATTGGTTTTATTTGGAATTAAATAAAATGAAATTCTGAGTCGAGTCCGATTCTTGTGCTCAAAAGTTTGATGAATATTAGGCCTGATGTGTTTCTAACGACTATGGAATCAAAGACGATTTAAAATACATACAAATAAAATAAAGCTACCGAGTTTCTATATATATATTTATCACATAACGTCCCTTGTTAGCAGTGTCGAACACCCATGTAATATGCTGTTGTATGACACACGTGTAATGCAACCTGGAACGATTTTGATTGGTTGAGTTAAACCTGTAACACTACGCAAGTTTATTAACTGAAACTATTTTATTTATTACAAATTCACCCAGATCTGTGTCATAAACTTATTATTTGTGACAGCTTATTAAAATAATGCACGTTATACAAAACATTGTTGCTGGTTTGTTAACAAGTTGGCGTAAACTGCTATTTTGTAAAGAGGTAAAACACGAACTCTTTTATACGCAACGTTATGTGTGAGACGCGACGTTACGACGTCACATATTTTATGACGTTTTGGCGCTAAAATGTGTCTGACGTCGTGGCGGTTCTATGTCCATCTGAATTAATTTTTACTTATTTGATTGCAATGTTATGTGATAAAAAGGATCTTAAACTCGTTCCCATTCCATATAAAACTCGTTATGAATTATTTTTAATTTTATCTCGCCAAAAGGCTCGTTAAAATTAAAATAATTCATAACTCGTTTCATAAATCTTATATGAAATGGGAACGAGTTTAAGATCCTCTATATATCACATATCCGTTTATTGAGTTTGCAGTTTATTACCAAACTGAACACTTGAAATGACACTGACAGGTTTCTTCCAAATGTATTCCGCCTTTTGAATTAGTGATATGCTACTGAATTTAAATTTATATAAAAAAAAATACCCGAGGAAAAGCTTGACAACTGCATTTACTGAAAACACGTTTATATCATGTCTCGGTCTTCAAGAGATGAATAATACGTTTTAATACATGTAATATGAATTGTATGCCAAAAACAACTACAACAAAACTAAACAAAACATAAAACAACATGCAAAAACGCGCATTTAAACGAAATAATATTTATTATACGGACTGTTGAAATCAGACGAACATCAAGACATAAATGTATACATCATCTATAAAACTGCTATAACTATTTGACTCCAAATACAAAACAACAAACTGATCTCCTAACCCCCTCAATAATGTAAAAGAATGTTATTAAATAAAAGCGCCCTCTGGTATCAGGATACGCAATAACTCAATCCCGATCATTATTAAAGGGTCACCGGAAGAATATTATATCATTTCCGTTTCTATAGCAATGCGAATATCCTTTTAAATTTTCCTATTTTGTCAAATTGTCTATTCAGACTGTGTATGTACAGAACAAATCATATCGCAATTTGTTACCAAGTTCTTGACAGCTCTAATAGAGCCGACTCGTTTGGCGAAAATAACAAAGTTTGCCCAGTTAATCGAGGAGTTTTGACTAATTTAAAGTTGCGGCTTTTCACGACATATTTGCTAATCTGTCTTAGTCGAACCGCCGATGAAAATTTGATAGTCATTTATTTTGTTTCTTGACAGGTTTTCATTCTCTGTTGCTTTTTATGGTTGCTGTTTTCTAAATGCTAAATATGGTCATTGGGCGATATACTGCAATATATTTGTATGGCAATCGTTGTAGTCGTCGGGAATTTGTCAATTTTACAAAATTTGATTACCAATTAAGACAAGTACATTCATATGTATTTGCATATGTCGAGGTTGATTGGATTGAAGCTAGATATAGTATACTTTATACTATCTTTCATTGCTATTATATACTAGTTATTATAAACGTATGTGACATGGATGATTTGATCAGTTGAATCTGTTCAGACGTATGTCATTGGCACCCCTTGTGGTTCCCGGTCGAAGAATAGGGCCATTGCTTATCCAGGCAGAAGGGTGCCACCGCCTCCACCCCCACTCCACCTATCCACGAATTCCCGTTCATTTTGCCATTTTTGTCATGTTCATTTAAAGTTCTCCGGCCATGTTCATGTTTATTTAAATCGAAATCAATACACAACAATATATATTTACAATTCACACAATGCAATATCTGAGAAAAGCGAGAATAGTATTTTATTTGATGACTTAGAAAACTTTGAACAGGTAAATTAATCCACAGGTAAATGTATTTATCAAGTATCTGGCAATAGTTGTGCAGCTATACAATTCAGATTTACCTCATTTCCCCGTGCAGTCACGCAGTGGTAAAAGTAGTATCTACGTCAAGCAAATAATACTTATTCTTTACATACAACTTAGAAGCGGTTTTAAATATATGTTTCTCTCCGGGACTATCAAGAAATGTTCATATGATGTTTAAGAGTTAATTTTGTTAATTGATAATAATAGAAAAAGGGTGGCCATTCATCTTTAAGGTTTTAATCATCATTTCTGTATTGTTTTCAGGTGCTACTTGGTTTAAACATTATTTTTTTCAACATTTTTACAACATATATATATTGGTACAGTACATAGTTAACAGGATTGGAACGAAAGACAAATCATATAGAGTTTCTCTCCTTGAAATATATAGATGCTAGTTGAGTGGTGGCAGAAAACCATGATCGTGGCTCCAGTGAAAAAGGAACTCCGTGTTTACAACAGAATTTACTGTGGAGTGCGTTGTCAAGTGGTAGAGCGTCGGACTCCAGATCGAGAGGTCATGGGTTCGACCCTCACCGAGGCCATGTTATTTATCCTTGAGCAATATAATTAATCCACATTGCTTAGTACTGGTTCTACCCAGGAAGATATCGAGAGTGATTAATATAAGTTGCACTTACCGCGCAATCAATATAAAAGAAATATGTTTAAATAAACAGAATTTGCAGCAACTCTGCAGTTCTGCAGGCTAAAAGCTTCTAGACCCATTCTGCTTATGTTTTTCTTGCATACCGGACAAGGATATCCGTCATTTTACCGGGGCTAGATTATAAGAATCTTTCATGGGCATTCGGTGAAGATAGGGAATTCCAACCCGAGGTATACGTGTTTTTATAGGAACCGAGGCTCTGCCGAGGTTTCGATTAAAACACTTATACCGAGGGTTGGAATTCCCTATCTGAACCGAATACCCATGATAGATTCTTTTTCTTGCATATCAGAGAAATGTTGTGCGTTGACGCCGCCAGCTATTAACGTTTTGCATGTTTTCCTGCATACCGGATGTTGGCGCGCGTGAATTTTATCTCGACCCTAGGGTGAGATGGAAATATCTAGCCCCGGTAAAATGGCGGATATCCTTGTCCGGTATGCAAGAAATTTCCATCTCACCCTAGGGTCGCGATAAAATTCACGCGCGCCAACATCCGGTATGCAGGAAAACATGCAAAACGTTAGTAGCTGGTGGCGTCAACGCACCACATGTCTCTGATATGCAAGAAAAAAATCTATCATGGGTATTCGGATCAAATAGGGAATTCCAACCCTCGGTATAAGTATTTTAATAAAAACACTTATACCTCGGGTTGGAATTCCCTATCTTCACCGGATACCCATGAAAGATTCTTATAATCTCGATCTACAAATATAAATGGAGGGTGGGCATGGAATGTTCATTTCTGTTGGCGTTATATAATTAGTTTTTGTGTTTGTGCGCCGTAAAATCCAATTCAGTGTCGGTTTGTGTCTATCCTCCGAGCAGACTGAATGCTCATATAAATCAGGTAGACGGTTAGAATATGATGCTGTTCCCGGATTCCTATGTATCCCGTTCCCACTCTCTGGGGCTTCTTTAAATAATCTTAATATACTTTGTTAAATACCCGTTAAACAATAATTCAATTAAAAACAACAGCAGCTAAACGAGGAAATTGAAATGTTATCCAAAACCAAAACAACCAACTGTCATCGAACACGGTCCGGTTTTGAACTTTTTAAAATTTGTATTAATATGAAACTAACATGAAACTCCGCACCTTTTTGTGAGTGTATTTAGATAAACAAATTCATTTATTGCTCAATTTAGAAACAGGATTATTGAATATAATTACATTTAGCCCTCCTTTAAGCCAAACACTCGCCGCGGACTCTCTTATATCAACTTCAAAGCGACCGCAGAGTTTGTTCTATCATATCTTGAACAATATTGTTTGGGTTGTATCATCATATTATAAATTCTGATTCTTCAGATTAATGTATAAACAATCAAGTTCGGGGATTTTATCAATCAGTGTTTACTGTTATCTGGATTGAACGATTGAAGAAATCTATTTACCTTTACATACAGCTTGAGTTGAACCCTTCACAAAATGACACAGAAACGTCTAAATTATCACAGTGCTTCTGTAGCAGCAAACACTTACTGTTACATTCGAAACCTGTACTCATCTTTCTTTAATCATAGTGTCACTGAACTATGTAACCCTTACTGTCAGATTCAACATATTTGCTCTTCTTTCTTTTATCACCGCTATGGTTTAGTGGGTACAGCGTCCGCCTTCAATAAGGCAGGTCGTTTGCTCAATCCCTGGCCGGGCCACGCCAAAGACTTCATACAAATGAAACTAGTAGTAACATAGTTTGACGTTATGCCGATAAGTTATGCCGATAAAGTGTAGTGCTAGGACAGGTCGGTCTGGTGTCAGTATAATGTGACTGGGTGGGGTATCATGTCATGTGTCTGCGCCGTGTTATTCCTGTGTGTGGGAAACATTATAAAGAAACACATTGAACTCACTGCTACAACTAGACACAGTCTTGATGACTGAAAGGTTGTTAAAAGCCACGTTAAACCAAATACATAAACATATTAATTTAACGAAGTGTTACAGACCTATGTAACATGTAACATGTACTATCAGACTTACACTTGTACCCAATGTTATGACTCATGTATCATTTACTGTTTACATTCAATAATTGCACTGGTCTTTCTATTGTCAAAGTGTTGCTGCAATATGTAACACGTGTTGTCAGATTCCACACTTTTACTCTTCTTTTATTTCCAAGTGTCACTGAACTGTAATAATAACTATCCTATATGGCACTCCTTTTCCTGTAGAGAAAAAGTCACTGAACTATGTAACACTCACTGTCAGATTCGACACTTCTACTTTTTTTCGTTTTATGAAACAGTCGCCGAACTGTGTTACCCTGTCCAATTGTACTCTTCTTTCTTATATCAAAGTATCTCTCTAAACTATGTAACATTTCTTTTCCGATTCGTCATTCTACTCTCCCTCCTTTTATCATAGTGTCACCAAACCTTGTATTTACAGAACACAGTAAACCAAAAACACCCATTGAAAACAAACAACAATAAAAGTGTGAAGAGAAAACAAAGTATGTTACATCACAGACATAAACGTGTTGACAATAGGGGTACCGCCTTGGAACAGTCAGTGACGGAAAATGCCCCTGAGTGTTTAATAATCCAGTTTCCAGCTCATTCTAACCCTATTATCAGCCAGTTAAACGGGACATTGTAATTCAAGAAATCCCCTCCCGGGCATTTCCTCTAGGCAGCGTTAATAAGCGATATACGTATAACACAAAGATGATCATGCATATATGAATATAACTAGAAAAAGCCTAGAAAACCACAAATTAAGTAGACAAGTTCACGTTTTGTCAAATCAAATAACTGTACTCTTCTCTCCCTTTTGCATTATAGATACGCGTAGTCGCCCCTTATATAACTACGATGCACACCTTCCTTGTTTGCTCCATAACCAAGGCCTACATGAGATTATGCCGTTCCATAATCAATGCCTACATGAGAGTATGTCGTTCCATTATCAATTCATACATGAGATTATGCCGTTCCATTATCAATGACTATATCAGATTACTCCGCTCCATAATCAATGCCTACATGAGAGTATGCCGCTCCATAATCAAGGCCTACATGAGAGTATCCATTCCATAATCAAGGCCTACATGAGTGTATGCCGCTCCATAATCCTACATGATATTATGCCGTTCCATAATCAATGCCTACATGAGATTATGCCGTTCCATAATCAATGCCTACATGAGAGTATGCCGTTCCATAATCAATGCCTACATGAAAGTATGCCGCTCCATAATCAAGGCCTACATGAAAGTATGCCGCTCCATAATCAATGCCTATATCAGATTATGTCGCACCATAATCAAGGCCTACATGAGAGTATGCCGCTCCATAATCAAGGCCTACATGAGAGTATGCCGCTCCGTAATCAATTTCTACATGAGATTATCCCTTCCATAAGCAAGGCCTACATGAGAGTATGCCGCTCCATAATCAATTTCTACATGAGATTATCCCTTCCATAATCAAGGCCTACATGAAAGTATGCCAATCCATAATCAATGCCTACATCAGACTATGTCGCACCATAATCAAGGCCTACATGAGAGTATGCCGCTCCATAATCAAGGCCTACATGAGAGTATGCCGCTCCATAATCAAGGCCTACATGAGAGTATGCCGCTCCATAATCAATTTCTACATGAGATTATCCCTTCCATAATCAAGGCCTTCATGAGAGTATGCCGCTCCATAATCTACATGAGATTATGCCGCTCCATAACCAATGCCTTCATGATATTGTGCCGTTCCATAAGCAAGCCCTACATGATATTATGCCGTTCCATAATCAATGCCTACATGAGATTATGCCGTTCCTTAATCAATGCCTACAGGAGATTATGCCGCTCCATAATCAAGGCATACATGAGAGTATGCCGTTCCATAATCAATGCCTATATGAGATTACGCCGTTCCATAATCAAGGCATGAATGAGATTATGCCGTTCCATAAGCAATGCCTACATGAGATTATGCCATTCCATATTCAATGCCTACATGAAATTATTCCGTTCCATAATCAAGGCCTGCATATGATTGTGCATTCCATAATACCGTCTTAGCTATTAGTTTACCCAATAACTTATACATTGAGCAAATGTCCCCAGCCAATGCACGTATTTCATAATATACCCCCCACTGGAATAAAGACGGGGAAGATGAATACGATATCCCACTTAAACAACGAATTTGGAATACCACTGTACGTATGACGGCGTTTTCTGTCCGCTCGACGTTTTTTGTCCGCCTTACTTTTGGCGCGTTTTGTCTGCACGTGGTGAATTTTGTCTGCAAAAAAAAAAAAGACTCATTTTGCCCACGAGCGTGCGGACAAAAGCGGAAATTTATGCTAACATGAAACGCCGTGCGGACAAAAAGCGCCGTCAAAATTACGTACACATACGCGTACAGTCTTTTTCTGGAATACGGGATGGGGAGGATGGAATACCCCTAACGGGGCATGCAATATGGCGTACCATTTGTGCATGTTTATGGGGTGGGAGGATACCCCCATTCTCAACATAATCTGCACATGATAATTTGCTTTGCAAATATACCATACTATTGAGTTTACCTCTATGATTAGAAAGGAGTGAATTTCGTGCCATGCCTACTGTGTCAAGGCAGTGTAAACTGCCGATCGAGTATCACACCGTGCCGTAATACTGATATTGGCGAATATTCCCTCATCTCTCTAGTATTGGCTTTGCTTAACTCCGCCCCCTGTTTAGACGAGTGGACGATTCTCCAATGGGTACTTAGCGATATTTTTCGTGTCAATTGTAATGTCTTTATCAGGGCTTTCCTTCCCACCTATAGTGTTATATATTTATTTAATGTACTGGAAAATTTAAATGTTATTTCACTTTTCATTTCTGTATACAAGTGCGATATGAATTGGACATAACTTATCCAATTTGTTTCTCTTTGGATAAATGGATACAATTTAAAGTTTTGCTGTTTCTTTTAAGTTATAAGCTATTGTGATATATTTTTCACATGTCTGTGCAGAACTGTGGGTTAAAGAGAGGAAATCGTATGTGGTGAAGGGGTATTGATAAAATCAACAGGCAATCTAACGGATGTCTTAATGACATTAAAGAAACTGCTGATGCGATTTCATGTGCTGCAGATGAAGCGACTAATAAGGATATAATTACATGTGGAAGTGGAAGAAACTGAACATTTATGATAACATATATTCTGGCAGATGTAGAGTTGGAACAATGAATCAAACAGGGATTTACTGTCAATGATATATGGATAAATGATACCTTTTATTGCAGTTTTAGTGCGTAAATATTACGTGTTAAATAAACGTTTAACCAACAATCTTGCATTAGTAATTTCTTACGTAAATGAACTTCTCAAGAAAGGTTTTAGCCGAGTTTGCATTACATATTGCAAAATCATCAGACCAGAAAATACACGCTTCTGTATTTTCAGTGAAAAATGTAATCAACATAGAACAAATATTTCATGTAGAAAAACAGTGCCATCTCTATCATATTTAACCGTTTTCTGTCACGTGATATTGAAACTCAATCCTCGACAATGCTTGACTATTGTGCCGGAAACACAGATGGTGGTTCCAATGGCTATCAAACACCGTCACCGTCGATGGCCTCCTTTTTCAACATGGGCATGGGTAACAGTCTAAACACAGAATCACAGCGAACGTCGGCGTTCGTGCTAAGCAGCCCGCAACTCGCCGCGCTTCACAACATGACCGAAATGAAAACTCCGTGCTCCACTTCCGGTTCGGCTTCGGACTCATCTTCATTTTCAAATCCATACAATTACACACAAGCCACGTTAAAACAATTAGGACTTTCGTGGGCGCAGGCCACACCTCATAGAATCACGGACATTCTAGGCAGGCCGATAGGATTTTCATCTCTAAACGCCGGGATGTACCTACATCCCCAAGCCAGACTTTCTAAGTTAGCTGAATTACCGGGACGTCCGCCAATATACTGGCCAGGAATAATGAATGGACCCACGTGGAGACCACCAGGTATAAACGTAATCATCATCAACGTTATTGTCCATCCTTACCAGTTCCAACATAGTCATCACCACTACCCTCATAAACATCATCATCATCACCAGCACCACCAGCACCTCATCATAACCATCATCATCATCATCATAATTAGCAGCAGCAGCAGCAGTAGCAGAAGCAGCGGCAGCATCCTCATCATCCTCATCACCATTATCATCATAACCACCACCATCATCATCATCATCATCAGCATCAGCATCAGCATCAGCATCAGCATCAGCATCATCATCATCATCATCATCATCATCATCATCAGTATCATCGAGACTAGTATCCTGAATATCCACATAACCCTATATCAATCTGTCAATATACCTAAACGCTGATGAAATGGGAGTAACCAGTAAATACAGTTTCAGATAAGATTAATATAACAGCCTTTTAAGATCTATACATGGGTATTTGTGTAAGCTGTGATTTGCTACATGTGCAAAATGTAAATATATGAATAATATGTAATAGATAGAGTATGGTCTCATTGAATTGGTTAATTTAAACATTGTGATGGGCATAGCGAGATGAAACCATACTCTATTTGTTTTGTAGTATGTCCATTTCAGCTAACTGCCATACTCTAACTTCCAATAACCGGTAGTAACTGTTGTAGTACACCATTTACACTGAACACAATTCCTAATTACTCACTTTTGTATCTTAACTAATTTTCTTATTTTTAAATATATTTTAGAATAGATATGTGATAAGTATTTTGTTTTGACTCATAGTTTGTAAACATTTATTTTTTGTTTAAATTGTTACATCTTTTGAGAGTTTCCCTCCCTTTATATGAAAACATGAAATGTGCTGATAAAACACATAACATGAGTCAAAGATCGCTTAAAGATATAAAATTCTTAAAATTGGTATGAAATAATAGAAAAAAACATAAACAATTGACCCATTTGTCGCAGATTCTCCGTCTATAAAAAAATGAAATATGGATAATCTTAAATTACCTCCCTTTACATCGAATATTGTTTGAAATTCAAGTAACTGTAATTCAGCGTTAACATTAAATATTTCGAAAATTTCTTTTGCAAACGGATTTGTAGTGGTAATGCTAGTAAAACATGATTTCAAAATAATTTTAACTGGCATATTTTAGAATTAGGAACATCGAAAGCTTCACTAATTCGAAGTACTTAATAAAATCCTATATACCCAGTTGTATAAGTGTTATAACTTATTTCTAAGAAAACACATTGACTTAAAAGTTTTAAACTATGTTCATGCAATCAGAGCAGACGATTTTGCAGTTTAACCGTATCTCTAATCAAGCTCAAAATACACAAAACAATGGGAATATTATTGACTTATTCTTAGGTAGGTACTTAGCAATTTGGTTTAGTGTATTCTGACAGGTGTTATTTTCAATTAAACGATTTACACCTGTGCTATTACAAAGAGAATTTTCAGTGACCTTGCTACCACCATTTTTATTATTCATATATTTACATATGGTACATGTAGCAAAGTTATGAAAATGAAAGAGTATTGCAGGGAGCTGAAATGAACATGCTACAAAACAAATGTTGGTTAATTTAAACACCTCGAATGTTTAAATTAACCAACTCATTGAGACCATACTCTATCTATTACTTAAGGTAATGAATCATTAGTATGAAACGAAAAGCAAAAGCGGTACCAGACAGTAAAATAACTAAATAGTGCATGGCTACCAACAGACATTGGTTGAGGCGGAAATGTAAGCAGATTAAATAATATCTAACACTAACATTTTAATAAATGAAATTACAGATCTGCTCAATTAAAACATGTTAATATACAGTTTAGGGCGGTAACATATTTGTTTTATTATAATTGATGAATTACCTTGCGTGTGTTTTTTCATCTACCTATGTTATTTATCATTAGTTCAATAACATAGTGTTTTTCATTGAGTGTGTGTAATGCTAAGGATGATAGTCCCTCCGCACTGATAGCCACCAGAGAATCCCAGTACAGTTGGGCACACTTTTTTTATTGAATGTTGGTTAACGGCTTTTCAGCATGATAAAGATCATTTAGAACAGAACAGAACAGAACATATTCTTTATTTATGACTTAAACAAATGTTTCTCGTCATATAAGTATATATTACATTTGTTAATTAAACAATGAAAAAGTACAAACACACAATCATACATACTATACACTCATACAACTCACCCGTTCACTCTGACGCCCAAAATGTCTCACACATTCACTCTGGATCACGTATTTACCCTGTTATAATGATTTAACTATTCCTATTACATAGTTTCATGTTACGATTTTAAGTTTTAATAGTTTACATGTCATGTCCAATGAGGATAAACATACATTTTTTTACTCATTATACATTGCAGTATTGCGAATAATAAATGCTTCCCTAACAAACCTAGATAATCTAAAAAGGTCTTGCTGGTTTGACGATAGCATCAGCTGAATAAATGTAAAGTTAGAGCCATCCCAGAGCGAGATGAAGGGTATATAGAAATCAGGGAACCTGCCCTACTCACGCTTACTAACAAATACTTATATTCCTATGTTTTTTTAAACGTACTCGGAGGACACGAAGGACCCCGATACACGGGACCGCCTGGTTTATCTCCCCTTACGGATGAGGCTATGAGGCTAAGCAATAATAATAATATATACAAATAAAAAATAGCCATAATGATAATAATAGACCCTATAGCGAGTTAGTTAGTTAACTTATTTATTTTACATCGATTTTAAGGAAAGCTCTATGCACTTAATTTAATCAC
Source organism: Cyrtodaria siliqua (assembly GCA_037043455.1). Classification (NCBI taxonomy): domain Eukaryota; kingdom Metazoa; phylum Mollusca; class Bivalvia; order Adapedonta; family Hiatellidae; genus Cyrtodaria; species Cyrtodaria siliqua. The sequence continues at coordinate 123,708 of JAWPHD010005510.1, read as the reverse complement.
TCTCTTCCTGGGTAGAACCAGTTCTAAGCAATGCAGATAAAGTGTCTTGCTCAGGGACTCAACACATATGGGATCGAACCCACGACTTTTCGATCATGGCCCAATGCCCTACCACTAGGCCACAATGCTCCACATAGCTAGTTACAAAGGACACTATAGGAACAAGCCTAAAACTACTCGAATTAGGTTGATTTATCTACAAGATATAAACTATGAATATGTCAGCAAGATATTACCGAACCATGGGAGTAAAGTGAGCTAGTACACAGACCTAATAAGTTGTTAGGTCTGTTGCTAGTAGTAGCGATTTATTACGATAATCACATAGCACGTCTCTATTAGGTGTTTAACAAAGATCAACCCAGAATGATTTCATATACTCATTATTAGTGTTAAATATTGGCTACGATTCTAATTGCGAATGCAAGAATGCACAACAACCCAGGCATATCAACTAATGCGGAATGATATGGTATAAACCAAGCAAACTGGAAATAGAATATGTCAAATGTGTAATATTTTAGAAGATGAATATCATTTATGTTAATTTTATATATAAAAAAGACAGAACATTGTTACAACTAATCACTTATTTTCTTTAGGCAAACAGATGCAAACACAAACCTATCAACATAAATTGGTAACGTTTTTTTCAACACACAGCTCTCCTTTGTTTTGAGCATATACTTACTCTTCTAATTGTATATGAGTATCTATATTAACTTTAGGTATTTAAACCAACTGAATCGTTGATTATTTTGTTGTTGGGGCAACGCACAATGTATTGTCATCGTGTGACGATTAGTACGCTCATCTCGGTCTTAACCCTTAACCCGCTAAGCACGACTATAATAGCCTTTGCGTCCATTGTAAACCCAGATCAGGGTTTACAATGTCCGGCTGCTGATCAGTCATTTCCCCCAAAACACCCATTTGTCACATAAATGGAATGGTCTTAATTCAAAGAAAGAACAGTCGATTATATATATTTAGGGGGTTAAGGGTTAATAAGAGTTAATACATGTACATGTTTGTCTTGTACCGTTTACACCGAAATGGTCTCAACCCTCAATAGACCTATTGATGAGGAAATGCTACTAATAAAAAGTTTTCATATTTGTTGTTATTACCTAAGTTGTTTTATCATCAGTGCAGTAACATATTACTGTATCACGTGTGCAGTTACCTAGGTCGCTTTATCTTAGGTTTATAATAATTGCTGCTGAGAAAACAAACGCGAATTAACAATCTAATCTTCTTTTTTTTTTAAAGACCCAAGCAGTGAATTAAATCTGCTTAATACACCATAAGAGACCATTAATTTGATATATGCCACAACACGATTTCCTTATTAATGCATAAATCAAATAGTAATTAATTCCTGCTCGTTTATTGTATTTATCTTCGTCCCTATACTCACCGAACTTCAGACACGGGGTTAATATGAAGTAAATAAAACTCTAATTTGATACAAATTTTAATCAATAGCTACGGATATTTATCATCTGGTTGTTTAGACATAGATTACGTTATGAAAGTTATGGCCAATTGATATTGTGATAAATTTACTCGGGTTAAATAGGTCCCATAAAGTTACGTAGACTATTTATTTTTAATGCGCTCGGTATATAGTGACGGAGATACATTGGAAAATGTGTTTTCCGTGATCGAGTTCTGATATGATTCGTGCATACATTTTAGTTACCTTCCCATGTACAATAATTACAGTACGTGCCTTTTTCATGATGTCAAACATTCTTTAATAGTCCAGTTTGATTTAACTAGAACATAAAAGTACACACTTTCCTCTAGTACTACACTGTAAACTTGAAGGCCTCATGGAGGACTGAATCGTTTTGACTGATATTGATGAAAGGTTTGGTAGATCTGTCTTAAATTTGCTAAGTAATTGCCAAAGAGCAGAACAAATTAGGTATCCTGTTTGGAGCGCCATGTGATAATTTGATGTCATTACTTGACAGAGATTAACAGTGCATTTCTAGAATTTAATATAACGTATATAAGTAAGTTATGGTCATTGTTTGACACTATGTAATGTATATCAGACTCTGGTTGCGGTGGCGGGATTTTGTAGGTAGGGACAGTCCCGGTCTCTTGAGCACGTCCTTGTGATGTGTGTTTGAGCATATATTTTATAATAAATTATAATAATTAATATCTTCGTGTATGTATAATATATGTTATGCTATTACCTTTCACAATTTTGTATGATTTTGTGTTTATTTAAATATATTATGTAAATCTCCTACTCTGGAGGAAATAAAGAAATAAACAATTATTATTATTATTATTATTATAATTATGGTGTTTATTATTGTAATTATTATTAATAATAATAATTTATTAATAATAATAATTTATTAATAATAATAATAATATTATTATTATTTACCTACGTACTATTATTATTATTATTATTTGCAGTAGTAGTAGTAGTACTAGAAAAAAACACAATTACGTTGGAATTGTTTCCGTTGCAACATGTCTTATTTCACAACAAAATAGATGGACGAAAGGAAATATATCCTCCTAATTTACCTTTGTTTATGTTATTAATCCAATCGCAGCGATTTTGATAATATAAACGATTCATAACATTTTATTGTAACATTAATTCGTTTTTATTTCTCACTTTATTATTTTAATGTTTGCCTTGTAAGTATATTTCACATTACGTGGTTCATGTATTAACTTTCATACCCCATCCAACCCCTTCTCCAAGAAGCGAAAACACGGTTGGCTGGGGTATGAAATAAAACATTACATTCGGAATCCTAATTACAACTCTATGATAATAAATATAAGTGGCGGCGTTAGACCCTTTCTTATTTTAAAGGGACACACGGCAATCTTGAAGTATTTGAAATGGTTGTCTCGATTTATATATCTAGTATAATTTTTACTTTTACCATGGTTACATTTAAATAAATCAAATTTTAAGTATTCACTATTTCGTCTTATTATACTGTAAGTTTTAATATATTATTGGTGCAATGATATCAAAAATTAATAATAGGCAAAAACAAATGGCTTACTACAATTCTAATAATTAACATTAATGATTGAACAAATGCAATTTATATAGAAAAACTAACGGGACGTCGCTAGTTTTTAAAAAATCCAGATTGCCATGTGACTCTTTAAAATAATACTGTTAAAAGTAGTGGAGTGCGTGGTCCAGTGGTAGAGCTTCGGACTCCATGTCGAGAGGTTATTTGTCCTTGGGCAAGATAATTAATCCACATTGATTATTACTGGTTCTAAACAGGAAGACATCGAGAGTGATTAAAGGGACGGTAGCGCCACAGCCAAACAAGCTTTAATAAGTTATTGAGAGTTCTGAAAAAAATGGGAAAAGGTGAAAGATTTATCAAAATCGGATGATAAACAAAAAATATATGACCATTTGAAGGTTGTTCTAAAACGAATATAGGAGCCGCCATTTTGAGAACAATGACGTCGAAGTTGCAAATTACCATATATGGAATATTAATAAATAGAATTTAAAGCAAAAAAAATACTACAAATGAATTCAAAATACTTTACTGGTCATTTAAAGCATTATTGCCATTAAGTATACATATACAGTATCAGAACTCTCAATAATAAAGATGGATTGGCTGTGTCGCTACATTCCCTTTAATATAAGTTGAAAGAACTTGCTTCCTAACAGAAAATGTAAAAGAAATATGTTAAACGTAATCACCAATGTATCTGACTGCATCAATATTTCCATGATGTCAAATAAAGCAGTCTCACAAATGTCGTTTTTTTCCTGTTTTCTTCAAAAAAAATATTATTGTGTCGGTCCATCAGGGTATTAAATTGTTATATTGCATTGAATGTTGTTTTTTTCCTGTTTTCTTCAAATGTCTTATATTTTGTCAGTCCATCAGGGTATTGAATTGAATGCCGTTTTTCCTGTTTTCTTCAAATCTCTTATATTTTGTCAGTCCATCAGGGTATTGAATTGATATATTGAATTTCTTTTTTCCCCTGTTTTCTTCAGATCTCTAATATTGTGTCAGTCCATCATGGTAAATGAATTGATATATTGAATAGAATGTCGTTTTTTCTCTGTTTTCTTCAAATCTCTTATATTTTGTCAGTCCACCAGGGTATTAGTAGTTTCTCCTCATAACTTCCCACTATACAGAAACACCTGCCATTCCTAAATATAAATCATGATTATATTTTGGTAGATTTCTCACACTTGCCGGCAATGGATCCCTACATTTCTGTTTTTCTTGTAAACAGCCGATCTTATGTTTTGTATTATTACTAAGCAATATAAAGGATAGTGTTGTTTATTTGGATATCGATGGAAACCAGATCTTGTCTAATCGTTTCAACATATGCGTATTATATTAATAACATGAGCTATCAAGAAAAGGATTTGTCATTCAAATTATTAGCAATGTTTAACACATTCCGATGGCAAATATCGATCTCGGTTGCGGATCCAGAACTTTCACTGCCGAGCATTATTTTAGTAGACATTACGTGTTCCTACCTTAATTCCATTAAGCGATGGGAAAGCTTATATTAGCAGGATTTTATAACGGCTATTACGACAATAAAACATGTTTAAAATTATGTTTTACTGCATAAATGCGATAACCTGTTTAAAATTACCCATTAAATGTTTTAATTTTACAATTTACAAACTGTTTAAGCCGAAATTAAGGTTCTGTTTCATACCCCAGCCTACACCACTTTCGCTTCTTGGAGAAGGGGTTGGATGGGATATGAAAGTTAATACTCGGACCACGTAATGTAAGCGAGTGAATACCATGGGAAAACCAAACCAATAGCACCTCATTTTGCAGACGACAATTCTTCAACAGATATTTTTTTCACACATTTCATAATCATCAAAAAATATATTTGGCTAAAAGAGTTTGCTTAATTATAGAGTATTTATAAGATAATGAGTAAAGATCAGACTTAAAAACAAAAAAGAGGGTATTTATAAAAAAAAAAAGAGTAAAATTCTCAAATGCTCAGTTGATCTAAAATAACATCAGCAAAATTTAATTGTTGACGAATTAATCAGGAATTATTCATCACATTAAAGCAATTTTTGTTGGAAATTCTAAAAAAAAATATGTTCTGATATATCATGCAGCAGAATTTTTCATTGGAATTGGAAAAGTAAATACAACTTTCGTACATGCAATTTTTATTTTTCAGCCAGTTTTGAAAAGTAGGGTAGTTTATTTATCATTAGATGAATTGAACATAAGCGGATATTATCCCTATATATATCATCCAAAAACAAGTACATGTATCAAGGCGCTAATTAAAACCAAGGGAGATAACAATTTAAATAATACACGCTATGTACATATTTACATTTTGAATTTCAGTTGGGTATTTCACTATGCTTGGCTTATTTACTTGTAAAAACCTTTGACAATTAGAGGGACATTAATTTGTTCAGTATCATGTTGATACTTAACTTAAGCACAACAATTGGCTACTATTAAAACTAGTTTTGCCTCATTTCGTGTAAATGTTTTGACCGAAACAGAATATTAATAAAGTAATTAATGGGTTAAAACCAAATTTATCGGAACGAGTATTGTGTAATTATATACATGCATGAGTATTGTGTAATTATATACATGCATGTATGTATATGTTTTCAGATTTTTTTAAATATATGTTGTTGTTTTTTAATTTAAAATGACGACTGATATCGAGAAAAAAATAGTACACAATTGAAATATAGGTCTTAGTGCCTGCAAAATACTCTGTTTGAGTTTAAGAACTGGAACTATTTAAATGTGAATTTAAAAATCACTATTTTTATTAAAATTATATTAAAATTACAGCACAGACGAACGTCATCATTGACAGAGACGGTAAGAAGAAACACACACGACCAACGTTTTCTGGGCAACAGATTTTTGCCCTTGAGAAAACGTTCGAGCAGACGAAATATTTGGCGGGACCGGAAAGAGCACGACTTGCGTACGCACTGGGCATGTCTGAAGGTCAAGTCAAGGTAAATGTTTAATTATTTTGTCATGATGTAAGCTTGCCATACAGTACAGACTAGCGACCCCATTGCAGTTTTGTTCTTTAGTCTCTATCACACAGACGCAATGTTAGTCTCTATCACACAGACGCACAAACGCTGAATATAAGGGGGCATGTACATTTCTCAATAATCAAACCCATGACAAACCCTTAGCCTGAATCCTTGAGCAAAAATAAATCACACCATCATTGTGTCATACATTTCTTAGAAGGCAATAAAATTACCCATGTTGCCATACCAAATAAAAATATCAAAAAGCATTTTCTGTACAACTTTTAGAAATTTTAGCAATATTTCAAATGTCAATAAATAAAAAATAATAATTTCCTAAGCATATCAGAGTCATTTCTGCACTAATCATGCTCTTGCATATCAGGAAATGCTAAATTTTACCTTCGCCGGCTTTTTAAAAATGTTATTCCATGCTGATCTCAGTGGTGAGTCAACAACAGCCATTTTACCTACATTGTGGAAGTTTTAGATAGTTTTGCATTTTTTTATTTATAGCCTACAAAAAACCCAAAGAATGCATATTCCAATACACCAAAATAAACTTAGAAATACTCAAAACTGAAAAAAACAACAACATCAAACATGCACTTCATAATTATTATAAATACCATCCATGGACCTAAAAGACGCTTAGTTGATTTCTTTCTGATTTACACCATGGACATTCGTGCGAAACTGAGGAGTGCCCCCTAACTCTGGAGAATAGCATAATGTATGGTATTCAGTATCTCTCTATGACCCCCACATCCTAACCCACTAAAACCCTACCAAAAACAACGTGCACGTTATTTGCGAAATAATGTATAGCTCTACCGCATGCGAATATTTCGGTTTTGCTTGTTTGAATGTTGTTTTACGTAATTTTTAGCACATGGTAGGCTATATATATCGGTCATTTTTTATGGTATAGGCAGACCACTCCATTTTTCTGGTCAGTGGTAGTCAGAACTAGTACTGTATACCTCCGCAATCCGTAAGAACCGACACTCTCCCTAGTGGGATTCGAACCCTTAGCGGTGAGAGGTGATAACGTTTTACTAGCCGATTGAAGCTTTACCTCCAACGAAACAGCTTGAACGAGAATGTGTGGTTTGTGTGAGCTGAGCTAAGATACATTTCATTAATGAGACACACGGCAATCTTTTGAATATGTGCCGAACATTAAACTTACACCTCGATTTATTACTCCAGTATTATTTTGACTGAAAACCTGTTTGAATATAATTGAATATTTTATACGGCAATACACAATTTGGACGTTTTCAAGTTGACTGCTATTATACCATAGGTTGAAATATATTATCAACATATAGCACATGCAAGACAATTTACTTTGAACAATTTAATAGTTATTGATAATAACTGCGAATTTGCAAGTTATGTAGAAAAAACTTGAAGCCGTAAGTCCCATACGGCAATCTTGATTTTTTTAAAACTCACGCCGTCCCGTAAGTTTTCAATATAACATGAATATTTGCAATCGTTAATATTAATTATTCGAATAGTTCAATGAAAAGAGGGCCCCAAGGAAGATTAGTATCAACTAATTGGGTCACCCTTGATAAATAAAGACTTTCAGTTCAATTCAATTCAAAATTGTTTTTACATACTACTAACTTTTGATAATTTTGCACCAATAATATATTTAAAACATTAGTAGAATATTGAAGAAAAATGAAATCTCATTTTATTTAATTATACGCAAGCAGTTTTAAAGTCAAAATGAACCAGGAATAATAACTAGCGGTGCTAATTTTAACGTATGAATGTCCCTTTAACCTAGATCAAGATTACTTTGTGACCACTAAAACTTCATCTGTTTAAGCTTCTTAGTTTTTACAAATTCCCAGTAACCCCATAATATATAATTATAATAATACTGATACCGAACATTTTTCAAAGTTGTACATTTATCTGATAAATGACTGCATGTGATGAGTAAATCCCCAAACTGCCCATGTTTAACATTGGATATATTTGCTAACGCACTAGTATTACCTTTAAGTCTAAAAAATACACCAAGAAAAACATAGACATATTGACTTTGCTTTCGATCGGTCAATTCGTATAAATAAGACATCACGATCGACCCGACTTCGACAAACCCATCAAGCGGCGATCTCCTCTCCAATCTAACGTAAAAAGTAATCCGTTTTACCCAATAGCTCTTTATCCAATCAATAGAGATGATGAATGACACGTGATAATGAGAAAGACGTCCAGAGATGTTGCTCACTTATTGACTAACGGCAGAAGACAATTTCTATTTTTTTTTTTAATAACATCGGCACGTATATGCACTAGTATTCCATACACCCTCCATAACGAAAGAAGTTCCATGGTCTTTAAGTTAAATAATGCACTTTCAGTTCGACCTTACTATGTCCAAACTTTTTGTAATACGCAATACGCCAGAATAACAGAACCAATATGCCAGTATAACACAACCAATACGCCAGTAAAACACAACCAATACGCCAGTATAGAAAAACCAATACGCCAGCATAACACAACTAATACGCCAGTAAGGCACAACCAAAACGCCAGTATAACACGACAAATACCCCAGAATAACAGAACCAATATGCCAGTATATCATAACCAATACGCCAGTAAAACACAACCAATACGCCACTATACCACAACCAATATACCATTAAAACAGAACCAATACGCCAGTATAACACAACCAATACGCCTGTATAGCACAGCCAATATGCCAGTATAACAGAACCAATATGCCAGTATAACACACCCAATACACCAGTATAACACAACCAATACGCCAGTGTAACACAACCAATACGCCAGTACAGCACAACTAACACGACAGTAAAACACAACCAATACGCTAGTATAACATAACCAATATGCCAGTATAGCACAACCAATACGTCAGTAAGGCACAACCAATACGCCAGTATAACAACCAATACGCCAGTATAACATAACCAATATGCCAGTATAGCACAACCAATACGCCAGTAAGGCACAACCAATACGTCAGTAAGGCACAACCAATACGCCAGTATAACAACCAATACGCCAGTATAACACACCCAATACTCCATAATATAACAAACAATACGCCAGTATAACACAACCGAATACGCAAGTATAGCACACACAATACGCCAGTATAACACACCCAATACCCCATAATAGAACAACCAATAGGCGAGTATAACACAACCCATACGCCAGCATAGCACAACCAATACGCCAGTATAACAACCAATACGCCAGTATAACTCACCCAATACTCCATCATAGAACAACCATTATGCCAGTATAACACAAGCAATACGCCAGTATATCACACCCATACGCCAGTATAATACACCAAATACGCCAGTATAACACAAACCATACGCCAGTATAATACACCAATACCCCATAATAGAACAACCAATATGCCAGTATAACACAACTCATATGCCAGTATAGGACAGCCAATACACCAGTATAACACACACAATACCCTATAAATAGAACAACATTACGCCAGTATAACACACCCAATACCCCATAATAGAACAACCATTACGCCAGTATAACACAACCCATACGCCAGTATAGGAAAGCCAATACACAAGTATAACACACACAATACCCCATAAAAAGAACAACCAATACGCCAGTATAGCACAACAAATACGCCAGTATAACACACCCAATATCTCATAATAGAACAACCAATATACAATTATAACACAATCCATACGTCAATATAGCACAACCAATATGTCAGTATAACACAACCCATACGCCAGTATAGCACGACCAATACGCCAGTATAACACAACCAATACGCCAGTATAACACAACCAATACCCCATAATAGAACAACCAATACGCCAGTATAACAGAACCAATACGTCAGTATAGCACAACCAATACGCCAGTATAACACACCCAATACCCCATAATAGAACAAAAAATACGCCAGTATAACACACCCAATACCCCATAATATAACAACCAATACGCCAGTATAACACACCCAATACCCCATAATAGAACAACCAATACGTCAGTATAACACACCTAATACCCCATAATAGAACAACCAATATTTCAGTATAGCACAACCAATACGCCGATATAGCACAACCAATACACATGTATAGCACAACCAATCCGCATGTATAGCACAACCAATACGCCGATATAGCACAACCAATACGCCTGTACAACACAACACATACGCATGTACAGCATACCATTGGATTATAGTTTACGTATGTGTATGGTAACCTGACGAGGATTATGTCGTAATGTACTTAAAGGGATCGTCTACAACTTAAATAGAGATTTAGCATGCTTCCGTTTAAAGCTGAAGCCTCCTCACCTGCGTTGGTCGTCTGTCATTCTTGCTCCGCTTTAAATATGCTTTACCGTATTTCTTGGTTGATTTTTCCTTAAGTAATCCTACACTTGTGAACATTCTTATTACATGACAATGATAATTTTAAATTATATGCAAACTGTTAAATGCTTACGAAAATAAAAAAGTATATAAAATGAACAATACTCGTTATATAAACCCAATTCCCACTTTATGTACTGGTATCATGGCTAGCCCAGCAGTGGAGTGCGTGGTCCAGTGGCAGAACGCTGAACTCCAGATGGAGGGGTCGTAGGTTCGATCCTCGACACGGCCACGTTATTTATCCTTGAGCAAGATAATTAATCCACATTGTTTAGTACTGGTTCTACCCAGGAAGCCACCGAGAGTGATTAATACACAGGGGATCGGAGCGTTGATTGAATCCCCCCACCACACCAAAAAAAATAAAAATAAAAATAAAGTAAAAAATGCCAATCCCATGTAAAATGCATTTATATACACTAATAAAAAATCCCCCACCATTTCCCCATTTAATGCGTAATATCATGAAAATGGGTGGAACTTCAAATCCCGACTATTTTCTTTAGTCTGACAAGCTCGAGTCCAAGATTTGACACCAAGGTGTACACCTATCAAATACAATCCGGAGACCGTTCGCACATTGCATTACGATTTAAACCAAACAAGGAACCTTTAAATATGTACTAACCGCCCAAAGCAATCTAGGCAGTCAGTATTACGCACGGTTTCTCTGTTGTTGTTTTTATTTTCGTTTTGGAGCCATCATACCGGAAGTAAAGGAGACGTCTGATTGGTCAATTACTACTACCCGGCCAATCAGACGTCTCGTTACATCTTGGTGTCAAATCTTGGACGCGAGTTTGTCAGACTAAAGAAAATCAGTTTGTTTGCACGTTTGACCGATTGTCGCATACTCCATGTACATGCATATGCCATTTATTGTACGTTGTTGGAGTGTATTACCTATCGATGGATATAGCCTTTTAAAAAGAAAGGTTGGGAATTTGATACGTTTTGGACGATTTACTTAGGACACGTATAAATATGAAGGGGACTTCCACCACTTTTTATGATATTACTCATTACATGGGGAAAGGGTGGAGGATTTGTTATTATTGTATATAAATGCATTTTACATGGGATTGGGATTTTTTACATTTGTTTTTGTTGGTGGGTGGGTGGGGATGGGGTGGGGTGGGGGGGGGGGGGGGGGGGTTGGATGTCCAGTCAACGCTCCGATCCCCTGTGATAACATATACATCGTTTTCAATCAATTGTGTTTTCTTTTGGCCGTTCTAAATTATTTGACGTCACATACAGATTGTCTTAATTTAGTTTTGTTTTATATTACCTTTGCTGTATACAAAGTACACATTTTGTTAAAATCGTTTCCTGGCCATCCTATATATTGGTTGGTTATCCTTTGATTAAATTAAAGGGAATGTAGGCTAGTCAAGCTTATTAGTATAGATAGTTCTAAAAAAGCATGAACAATGGTGAATGAATTATCAAAATCGGACCATAAACAGAAAAGATATGACCATTTGGAGGTTGTTATTAAACAGACATGGTAGACGCCATTTTGAGAAATATGACGTCATAGTTCTCAATTACCATATTTGGCATACTGATAAATATCATTTGAATAAAAAAAATGACTTAATATCACTGCAAAATCATTACTTGATCATATAATGAATGATAACACTGCCGTTTTTGATCATTTGGTAGAACGATGTTGGAGTTTACTTTGCTTTCACATAAAAATATATATTACAAATATTATTATAGTTTTGTTGTCACGTTCTTTGCATAAATATAACTTATTCGGACGAAGGTTTTCTTGGCCTTTCCATTCTTGGGTTGTCGATTACTTCCATTCGTGCAAATTCAGATACTGGTAAATGTATATTGTCATGACGTTTCGCTGTCACCGCAACTGTGACCGTGTCCATGTTGGTGCTCACCTGGGCATAAGGAGAGTTTTGCGATAAAATTAAATGTAAATAAGGAGAAAAACAACAAAAAAACGTTCTCTCAAGAATGGTTCCTGAATACTTATACCAACATATCTCGCAAAAATAATATATACATTTTAAAACAATTAAGTAAGTGGACAATATACAATTGCTTCTATAAAACACACCATCGTTGATGAGTTTGCACAGAATTTGGTTTTCGTTATTCGTTAGAGTTAGAGGGTTAAAATAACAACTCTATACTAATTTATCGTGTATTCTGTTGCTTTTGTTTCACATGTAAATTGGTTCTGTGTTGTTGAAAATATTTAAAATAACATAGTTTAAACTGACCCTGAAACTCCGAAATCAACGCTAACTTCGTAATATCTTTATTTTCACTGCATAAATAAAGTGACTGCAAACACATTTACGTTATCGTCGCAACAAAGTAACACAATGCTCCAGTCATTAATAAACAGGCATTCCATTAAAAATGGGACTGTATCTTGTTTGCACTGTCGACTTTCTTTTCACCTTATGTGGGCCGAAATTTTACTAATGTTTTCTAATCACCCGTTGAAAGAGATAAATTACCCAAATTTAACACCACGGCTATTAGTAGAAATACCACACACCGAATTAGTAATATTGCTGGTGATTCAGACCCAGTGGGAGTAGAAAGACAGAACAAAAACAGAAAAATGAAAGTAGAACAGAAAAAAAATTATTCTCGCCATATATAGCACATGTAGTTTTCATATATAACACATGTAGTTTTCATATATAACACATGCAGTTTTCATATAACACATGTAGTTTTCGTATATAACACATGTAGTTTTCATAATTAAAGGGGTTGATGCACTATTTTCAAACACAGTTTATTTTAAAGGGCTCTGAAAAACTTGAAAAATGTTGAAAGAATTATCAATTTGCCATGAAAAATAAAGGAGATATGACATATTGAAAATGTGCAAAGAATATAAATGGAGGCGGCCATCTTTGAACGATGACGTCATCGCGCCGTTTTACCATATATGGCATATTGATAAAATGTCTTTTAAAGCAAAGAAAATCACTGCAAATGAAAAATAATAGTAAATGTATACATTTTACATCTGTATATTTAGTTTTAATCAATTTGCAGTGTTTTCTTTGCTTTAAAATACATTTTGTCAATATGCCATATATGGTAAAACGGCGCGATGATGTCATCGTTCAAAGATGGCCGCCTCCATTTATGTTCTTTGCAAATTTTCTATATGTCATATCTCCTTTATTTTTCATGGCATTTTGATAATTCTTTCAGCTTTTTTCAAGTTTTTCAGAGCCCTTTAAAATAAACTGTGTTTGGAAATAGTGCATCAATCCCTTTAACACATGCAGTTTTCATATAACACATGTAGTTTTCATATATAACACATGTAGTTTTCATATATAACACATGTAGTTTTCATATATAACACATGTAGTGTATCCAGTATGTTTCATACTTAAATATGTAGAATGGATAAAACATTAAACAAACTAGAAAATGTGTCCATTACAGGGAAACACTGCCTTACATTTTGCCTACAGAGGAAGATTTGATTTTTGAAAAAATAAGTGGAAGTCATATAATGTTCGAAGCAATGCATATAATGACATATGGACCGCATATAATGTTCATAGCACCGCGTGTAATGAAATATGGACCACATGTAATGTTCGAAGCACAGCATGTAATGATATATGGACCACATATAATGTTCGAAGCACTGCGTATAATGACATGTGGATCACATATAATATATTCGAAGCACCACGTATAATGACATATATACCACATATAATGTTTGAAGCACCGCGTATAATGACATATAGACCACATATTATGTTTGAAGCACCGCGTATAATGACATATGGACCATATTTGTTCCGAACCAGGCACAATCTATGACACAGGGACCACATATAATGTTCAATACACCGCGTATAATGACATATGCACCACATATAATGTTCGAAGCACAGCGTATAATGCCATTGATCACCTGTTATGTTCGAAGCACTGTGTATAATGACATATCGACCACATATAACGTTCGAAGAACTGTGTATTATGACATATGGACCACATATAATGTTCAAAGCACAGCCTATAATGACATACGGACCACATATAATGTTCGAAGTACCGTGTGTAATGAAATATGGACAACATATAATGTTCGAAGCACCGGAGGTAATGATATGTGGACAACATATAATATTCGAAGCACAGCGTATAATGACACATGGACCACATATAATGTTCGAAGCACAGCGTATAATTACATATGGTCCACATATAATGTTCGAACCACAGCGTATAATGACAAATGGATCACATATAATGTTCGATGCACAGCGTATAATGACATATGGACCACATATAATGTTCGAAGCATGGGCCACATATAATGTTTGAAGCACGGCGTATAATGATATATGGACCACACATAATGTTCGAAGTATGGGCCACATATAATGTACAGCGTATAATGACATATGGCCATATAAAACGTTCGAGGCACCGCGTATAATAACATATGGACCACATATAATGTTCGAAGCACAGCGTATAATGACATATGGACAACATATAATATTCGAAGCATGGGCCACATATAATGTTTGAAGCACGGCGTATAATGATATATGGACCACACATAATGTTCGAAGTATGGGCCACATATAATGTTTGAATCACCGTGTATAATGACATATGGACCACATATAATATTCGAAGCACAGCCTATAATGACATACGGACCACATATAATGCTCGAAGCACAGCGTATAATGACATATGGACCACATACTAATAACAGTCTCTTGAATTCCAAATGTAGTCCAAGTCATCATGCTACTAAATTAAATGAAACTGATACTGTTACTGCTAATTTTAATGCTAATGATATTACTAATTGTAATCAAAATCCAACTTTTGACACATGGTTTACACAGAAGGGGCTCAATATAATTCACCTCAATATTCATTATCTTTATCCTAAGCTGGATGAGATTAAACTTCTTATATCACAACAACAACATATTGATATTATATGCTTATGTGAAACATTTCTGAACAATACGTTTTCGGACAATGAACTTCGATTAGAAAATTTCAAACTATTTAGAAAAGATAGAATTACAAATGGCGGTGGATTAATTATTTACGTCAGAGAAGATATACCATGTGTTCAAAGATTTGACCTTGAAAACAGTTCAGTTGAATCTATATGGCTTGAGATCCAACAACCTAATACTAAACATTTTCTACTATGCTATACATACAGACCACCATCTTCAAATGCACAGTGGCTAAATAATTATACAGCTGCATTAGAGAAATCATTTTCAGAAGAAAAAGAATGTCTTGTCCTTGGTGACTTTAATTTCGATTTACTCAAATCAGATAGGAATGCCAAAACATGGCTTGATCTCATGGAGTCTGTCAATCTAACTCAATTGGTTACCAAACCCACTAGGGTAACAACTTGTTCATCTACATTGATAGACCATGCGTTTTCGAATATGCCGCAGAACATATCTGAAGTATCTATTCCGTTATACTCAATAAGTGATCATTATCCTATTTGTTTAACTCGAAAAGTTTCAGCTAAGTATATTAAAGGTCCTGTGCATAAAACCATAAGTTTTAGATCTCTGAAACATTTTGACGAAACTAGATTCATAAATGATCTTTCCGAACAACCCTGGTCAATAATTGACGTGTATGATAATCCAGACGATTCCCTGGATTTATTTATTGAAATGTTTAATGCAGTTCTAAAAGAGCATGCCCCAAAAAGAAAGAAACGCGTTAAAAAAGTAAATCAACCAAATTGGATGAAAACTAATATTCTTGATGCAATTAAAAGAAGAGATTATTTCCACCAAAAAAAAGACTCGGTAAATTACAAGATATGGAGGCAGAAAGTTAAAAGTAACATTGTACAAGCTAAACAACAATATTACAGTGAAACAATAAATTCAAATAAGCGAAATCCTAAACAACTATGGAATAGTTTACATGAGTTATCTGGATTTAAAAATCAAGTTCAGTCCAATTATATAAATGATGACGACGGAAATCCTATAATTGATCCGTATTTGGCAGCAAATACATTTAATACACACTTTTCTACAGTTTTTGAAAAGTATCAAGCAAATAACGCGCCCGTCACAAATTACACTAATGTCCCACTAGAAAATCTCATCGACGACAAAATGCGAACGTCTCCGAAATTTAATATTCCACTGGTACCTCTGTCCTTTGTTGAAAGTCAACTTAAATCTCTTGATACTACCAAGTCTACCGGTTCCGTCGAAATGAGTGCCAGATTTTTGAAAATGTCTGCTACTGTAATCGCCCCCATTCTTACTAAAATATTTAACACCAGTATACTCACAACTATCTACCCACAATTATTCAAAAGAGCAAAAGTAATCCCAGTGCATAAAACGGGTCCTAAAAACGACAAGGCCAATTATAGGCCAATATCAATACTTCCTGTTATTTCTTTAATATTTGAACGTCATGTTAGTATACATTTGAGACGGCATCTTGAAGAAAATAGGTTGTTTTATTCACGACAATCTGGCTTTAGGGCAAATCACTCGTGTCAAACTGCCCTTATACGAATATTAGATGACTGGATTGCAGCCATTGACAACAATGAAATTGTTGGTACTATATTTCTTGATCTGTCAAAGGCGTTTGATTTAGTTGATCATACTATATTGCTTCAAAAGTTAAAAATTTACAAAATAGATAGTTCTGCACTTTCCTGGTTTTCATCATATCTGAATAACAGACACCAGCAAGTTCAGGTTTCTGGTATAACTTCAGAATCTTCACCCATTGTATCGGGTGTACCCCAAGGATCTGTGTTAGGTCCCTTATTATTTTTAATCTACATCAATGACCTGCCATTATCTATGGAAAACACAGTCACGGATATTTTTGCAGACGATACAACGCTTTCAACTTCTAATTCATCTCTTGTCGATGCTGCAAATTCACTCAATAATGACCTTATCAACGTCAACGCCTGGTGCGATACTAATCGCATGTCTATCAATGCATCAAAAACAAAAATAATGTATCTCTCATCTAAGAACAAAATACATCATATTTATCATAACGCCCCTTCTATTCAGTTCAAAGATGAAACTATTAATTGTAGTTACGAAGAAAAAATACTCGGTGTTACAATTGACAATACCCTCTCTTGGAATACCCAAATTGATAAAGTTCTGAAAAAATGTAATTCATTGTTATACCTGTTATCTCGCATAAAGATTTACCTTTCTATACCTATGCGCAAATTATTTTTCAATTCTTATATCTTACCCCATCTTGATTACTGTTGTGTGATATGGGGAAATTGTAATACTTCTCTCGAAGATAAACTTGTAAGGTTCCAAAAAAGAGCTGCACGACTTATCCTAGATAAAGATTTCGATACTCCTTCCGTGGAACTTTTTACCGAACTCAGTTGGATGACATTTCCCGAAAGAGTTATATTTCAAAAAGCAATCATTATGTTTAAAACAGTAAATGATCAGGCCCCTGCTTATCTTAAAGACGCATTTACTCTAACTTCAAATGTCCATATGCGGAATCTAAGATCATCATCAAATCTTCAGCTATATTCCCCCAGACCCAATAGTGAGTTATTCAGAAAGTCATTTGCTTATTCAGGCTCTAAAGTGTGGAACTCTCTTCCCCACCATATACAAAATGCCCAATCTGTAAATCAATTCAAAACATTGTATTTACAGTGGATTCACCATCCGATATATTAGTAAATGACTAAGTCTTGCAGTTCTATTTAAACATATTTCCATTTACTGAATATACCACTTTAAATGCATTTTTACTTGTAAATATTGTATATATTGTATTGTTGAGGGCCTCATGGTAGATTGACTAGTTTCAAATGAGTTCTCTCGTTAAATAAAGTCTTTATTATTATTATTATTATTATTATTATTATTATATAATGTTCGAAGCACAGTGTATAATGACATGTGGACCACATATAATGTTCGAAGCACGGCGTATAATGACACCACATATAATGTTCGTAGCTCAGCGTATAATGACATATAGACCACATATAATGTTCGAAGCACAGCATATAATGACACATGGACAATATATAATGTTCGAAGCAACGCGTAGAATGACACATGGACAACAATTAATGTTCGAAGCACAGCGTATAATGACCCATGGACCACATATAATGTTCGAAGCACAGCGTATAATGACCCATGGACCACGTATATAATGTTCGAAGCATCGCGTATAATGACATGTGGACCACATATAATGTTTAAAGCAAAGCGTGTAATGAAATATGGACCATATATATTGTTCCAAACCAGGCATAACCTATAATGACACAGGAACCACATTATTAGTTATTGGATTTGTTACTGACCCCCTACAGAAATATTTGGGGTCAGTAAGATTTATAGGGGGCGAGGCAATAGCCGAGTCCCCCTATATATCTGACTGACCCCACATATTTCTGTAGGAGGTCAGTAACAAACCCAATAACTGATTTATTGCATCGAGCACGTTTTTTACTGCAAACACCGAAATTTAACCCATTTTAATGGACCGTCAACATCATTGAGATGTTCGCGCAATTTGACGTCATGACATTGACGTCACGACCGGTACAGTTAAAAAACGTTATTAATTTCCTTATTATGTTTGTTACTAACGCCTTAAAGAACTATTTGCAGATTATTTAAACTTTGAATTGGAATTATAGTCCTTATCGTTTACTGACCCTCTATGAAATCTACTGACCCACTATAGAATGATAGAGGGTCACCATGTGACTGCTCTAATCCAATGAAATTCCTAGGATTTTGAGCGAGGTGCAATAAATAATGTTTAAAGCAAAGCGTGTAATGAAATATGGACCATATATATTGTTCGAAGTACCACATATAATGTTCGAAGCACCGCATATAATGACATGTGGACCACATATAATGTGTGAAGCACCGCGTATAATGACATATTGACCACATATAATGTGTGAAGCACCGCGTATAATGGCATGTGGATAATCTAAATCAAATATAATGTTCGAACCACCGCATATAATGACATGTGGACCACATATAATGTGTGAAGCACCGCGTATAATGACATATGGAGAACCACATAAAATGTTCGAAGCACCGTGTAAAATGACTTAATGTTCGGAACCAGGCACAACCTATAACGACACAGGGACCACATATAATGTCCGACAGACCGCGTTTAATGATATATGGACCACATATAATGTTCGAAACACAGCGTATAATGACATATGGATCACTTATAATGTTCGAATCACATCGTATAATGACATATATACCACATATAATGTTCTAATCACAGCGTATAATGACAAATGGATCACATATAGTGTTCGAAGCACAGCGTATAATTACATATGGTCCACATATAATGTTCGAACCACAGCGTATAATGACAAATGGATCACATATAATGTTCGATTCACAGCGTATATTGACATATGGACCACATATAATATTCGAAGCACAGCATATAATGACAGATGGACCACATATACAGTTAAACCACCACGAAAGGCATTCATGGCGTTCCATACATTATCTTCATCAACATATTTGGTGACAATGCTGCACAAACTCCTGTACCTTCTGTAAACATTCATAAATAGCCAATCATCGGCTGATAACCAGCATCCGTATGAAGCATCAAAACATCAATTTATGTATGACCTTTAACCTGCTTATATATAATTAAATAAAAAATAATACAATTTAAAGTCCACAATTTCTCGTTGTCATTTTACCTCAGCTTTAAGTATATTATTGTTGCAATATAATCAATCATTAGTAAGTAATTAAGTATTTTTAAGTATTCAGCTATTCATAATATATATATAACTTATGTAGAGAAAAGAAAACACGGCATTGCCGCCTGTCCGTTCGAGCTCGATGATCGTCAATTGTTTAGTTTGTACTCGTATTTGCTCGTTTGATTTATTTCACACATTAACTGTGATTTTTCATATTTTTGTTTGAATGGTACATACAGCTTGAGACATTCGTGTTCGCATACAGTAGATTGACAGTTTCTGTCTTTTAGGTTCAATTCAATACATCATCATACAATGTTCATTGCCTATAACAATGAGTATGTTCCGCCATACATCTCATTGTGTTGGGCGCGACATCGTTTGCAATAGCTTGGTAAATTTCTTTTGTCGCAGTAAACGTAGCTTGTTCTTTATGACATTATATAGAACTTATGTTTCATGTTTTCTCCGGTAAGGTAAAAATGCTGCGTTTGAAACCTTCTTGCCTGTCACCGCTGTGGGTTCGAAGCCGCTTGGAAATCGACTTGTAGACGAATATTTGTGGCTTATCAGTCGAATACGGCTTCAGCCGGTGCTAGTGGGCATGGAGTGAATATAGGATTTATTTTCATCGAGAAGTGAGAAAAATTATATTTTCACGAGATTTAGCACGAGTGAAAATATAAGTTTTCTCACTTCGAGATGAAAATAAATCCAATATTGATGACAAACCAACAAATATTATATTTATTATATACTTTTTATCATGCAACACTACCAAACTGTTTCAAGCAAAAAATTCATTTCGTTCCGACAGTTCCACTTTAACGTAATCGCGGATAAATATAGTAACGCCAGCGCGTGAGGCGATTTACATATATTTAGTGCACATAGAATATAGTTCTAAACTTTGACACGAATTATGACTGTTATAAGCAAATGTTAATTTTTTCCGGCAGTGAGAATATAAGTTCTTGTATTCTCGCTGTGAAAATATAAACAATGATAATATAAGGTTTTATTCTAACCATACAATCCACTATTTCACTGGGAAGTATATAATAAAACCGAGACTGCTACTTTTCTGTCTTGTTTGTGCTTGTTGCTTACAAGGAATCCCTTGTCCAGTGTTTATTGTAAGTGAGAAAATGTCGATTCTTACGGATGGCGGGAGGTATACAGTACTGGTTCTACCCAGGAAACAGTGGGTGGTTTGTGAAACTAACTTTTCAATGAATAACTATTCTATTAACGTGTTTGTTTGTATAATGATTATATTACTGCACAACGGTCCTATTTATATTGGCTTTAACAACCAACAACACACCGGAAGTGTTGGAGTTACGAGTATAGCCGGAGTTTAGGTTCACGTAAACAACATAGATCAGATTTTGAAATATGCAATGCTCCTATACATGGTGTGGGGAGTATGAAGTCATATACATAAATGGTCTATACAAAATGAATTAGTTTTTTTTAAGGCCAAAAGTGTAAGTCAGTGCGCATGGGGAAAAGTTAGCCATTTCCACACCATTTAGTACCCATGTTATGGATAATCAGCGACAAAACATGCTGACTCTGAGCTACTACTATCAATAGGAACACTATGCGCTTTAACGTACGGACAAAGAGCGGCAAGATGCTGTGTGCACGGGGAACTTAGAAAATATGTTGTGTGCGCACGTAACCGTGCGAAATGGTAACTGAAACAAGATGCTGTGTGCATGCGAAAATGAAACAAGGTGATGAAACAAGGAACTGAAAAAATGCGAAGTGTGCACGGGGAACCCAGTAGCCTGTCGGGAAAGCTTTTAACACGTTGGTTAAACGGTGTTCAAGAGTGTTTAAGAGTGGCATAAGAACGCGTAGCAATTTAAGGCGATATCTTTTATCCGAAACAAATGCAGTTGTATTGCTATAAAACAGATTTCGTATCCGTGAGATTGTTTAATCGAATTATTTTTTATAAAGAATACTCACATGTTTATATCATCGTAAAACACCTTTTCTGCAACCTTTCATATTAAGTTATTTTAAAGTTATTTCAAAGTTTGATTTATCAGTTACGTCTGTTCAAATAACGTTTATTCTTATCAGACGGGGAGCCGACATGGCCAGTGATTAGATCAGTGGTTTCGGAATTTTCGGATCAAGGGTTCGAGCCTCACATATGCCACAGGGTTTCTCTGTTGTGTCCAAGCAAGACACTTTCATTAGCCTTGGGACGTAAACTGGACGGTTCTTTCTTTCCTTCAAGCACGTTAAAAAAACCCATACGAATATAATGTTCATAGCAAGAGTTCAACATGAGCCGTTAAACAATTCAATTCAATCGTCATATTGCGAATATTTTAAAAGGCACACTATGTCAGTTGTATTTTTACAAAGGGACATGCATTACTTGCACATTTGCAAATCAGTTTAATAATAATGTGCATAGTTCAAAGCAAATTGTGTTTGTATTTCATTATAAGTTATTTATATTCCACCAATACTATATTCAAATCCGGTAAGATGGTAAGATAATTTAGGACATTTCTAAATTTCATTACCTTTATTTGAATACATATATGCTGGTTTAAAGCTAAAATGTTACTGGATTTATAAATGGATGGGTGTAGTCTTAATGCTTGAGTAATACGTCAACCTTGAAAGTATTTACAGCTGTATGACACTAAATGTGCATTGACTTGACACTGTCAGTTACACACCTATGCACAGACCTAATAACAAATATGTATGTGACCTATGTTAGCAACATACCTGTTATTTATTATGATTTAGACGGTATTTCTTTCAATGCATCTGCCAAGTTTCATTGAGTTACCGGCAGCCTCATAGTTATGATATTACTGTGTCAGTCGCATTTTTATTTCAATATTGGGTCCTGTTATTGTTGTTTGTGGTGTAGGGCGTGTATGTGGCGGGGAAAGAGTGTGGGAGGGTAAGACAGATTAATACTTAAAGAGTTTATTCATTAAAATTTTTAGTGATATGTCTATGTGAAATAAATTTAAGCAGTCTTGAATTTGTTGAAACCTATATTTTTCCATTACGCCCTTGTTCAGTACAAATGTTAGCAGTCAAACACGCCATCTACAGACCGTTTGAAGACCATAATGAAAGGAATTGGAGCATGATTTGTATAACTGTTACTCCAAAACAAATTGCAACAATTTAATCTCTGACTGCAAGTCATCATAAGAAACTCTATTTCTCAAAACTACTTCCCATTTTCCATACCTACCTTGCGATGCAAATTCATACATTTAATAAATAAATGACTTAAAATTTCTAGATTTCCTAGCAAACGTTAATATACCCCTAAATTCTGTATACACGCTATAAAAGAAGTTTGTATTTTCTGTTATTGAACTTTCTAATGTTGTGTTTATGCTCATCCATCAAACACCGACAGCCATAGTGTGAGTATACTTGATTTTAATCTAATTTCCATGTCTCAAGAAGTTTGGACCCTAATGCAACAGTAACGAGCACAAAATGAAGTTGTGTTCGGTGTTTGGTTGTATATTTGACCACAACATCACTTAAAATAATAGCTGCACACAACTTCTCCTGCTCGAGTTTTGTTGATAACGGTTTTTTATTTGGATTAATGAAGATCTACCAGACGACAGCTGACACTTATCGTTCATGTTATGGCTAATATGTGTTCAATTTTTAATAAGGCGAGCTCGTTTTAATTAATTTGGCGTCTTACGGGTTGTTTCATGATATTCCATATTTGCAAAAGTTAAGGTCTTGTAATGAAAGAAGTATGTCAGCGTCTGGCAACCCATTCTCATAAAATAACCGTGTCATCGCTGCAACCAAATGACAGATTACACGTTTTATATATATATATATATATTTTATCTTTAATTTAGCATGGTTATAACATTGTTTTTCTTTTACATCAATGATTCAATTCCCTTATAAAATATTCCATATATGTATTGTTATGTTAAACACATTTTATTTCATAATGGCATAAATAATAGATAAGAAAAAAAATATCTATCTATATACATATATATATTATACTTCACAATTTAAACATTTAAAAATCTGTCTTATGTATATTAAAGTCGAAACTAATACGACGAAAAAGCTGCTTAACTATTAAATAAATGAGAAAAGGAAACAATCCCAGTGAAACATCACAGAGTTTGTGTCTTCATTGCCATTCCTGGCCGCTATGTCGGGTGCGAGGTTTCCAGTGATTAATGTCACTTCATACTGGCTTAACGATAAGTTGGGACGATGTAACATTGGTTTAGTGTTCCAAAACATCGCCATATACACGCATTATCGTCTATGATACATTTGTAACAATTTGTAAAATAGTCGAAAACTGAAGAGAAAAATGTACACATTGCAGGGAGGTAACGACAGGCTCGTGAACCCGTGGAGTGAACTACGTGTATGCACAGATTAATGGAAGATCTCAACTTTAAATTTCAACAAGTGGACATAGACCTCTTAATATGGAACGCGTCTAGTTAAGATCGCCATTCTTCTGTTTTTAAACTCTTGAAAAATATATTAATTAAAAAGAAAGAGACTCCTTTAGAATATATTTTAATAAAATGGTTTAATAAGTTTATCAAGTCATCCAAATGACCATGTCCACCCCTCCCCCACCCCTTTCAATCGGCCCTACACACACACGCATCTAATTAAATGGGCCTGCCTCCAGTTGAGAATGGTTGTATTGTACTTTTCTTGATCTGATTTCTCCAAAATTGAATATTAAAATAGAAGACACAACTTATAAAACATACACAAGCCATATTTAAACGATATTCATACTGAAGGCAACACTTTCTGCAACACTTGTAAACAAACAAATACAATAAAGACTGTAATTTTCTAAAATATATATTACATATATGTAATTTAACACATTGAATGAATACATTCGTAGTTTTCTTGTTTGGTTACATTAATAAAACGAACTTCTTTTTATTATTTGATTTAGATATATAGAGGATATTTGTCGTTTTTACGTAATTTTATTTTCTACTTTTGTGATTTAATGATAAGCCTCAACAAACGATGCCAATTGAGAAAATTCTTAAAATTAGTCAAGTTGAAAATTCTAAGTAATAAACAACACATTCTATCGTTGCAGGTATGGTTCCAAAACAGACGAACAAAATGGAGAAAAAAACACGCGGCCGAGATGGCGACGGCCAAGAAAAAGCAAGATGACGTAGCGGAAATGACGTCAAGCAGTGACATGGAAGATGACCTTGACCTCCGAGACAGTTGTAGCCCATTAACGGATGGGAGTCTGGATTTCAGCTCCTTGAAATCGATATGAGAGCAATAGATGTTTGGATTTTGTTTAGTTTTCAAAAAGTGCTAATACGACAAGAACCTAACAAGTGATAGTTTAGATTCTTTCAAAACGAAATTGAATTAACCAATGAAAAAATCGCAAAATATAAAAGGGCGATAACTATCGTCCACCAACGGATGTATAAATATAGGTCGTATAGGCTCTGTGAGTACTTCTTTATTAAATATAAATCACTGCGGGTATTACTTTATTTAATATAAAGCACTGCGAGTACTTTCTGCGAGTAATGCTTTATTTAATGTAGAGCACTGCGAGTACTAATTTATATAAAGCACTACGAGTAAAACTTTATATAAAGCAATGCGAGTAAAACTTTATATAAAGCACTGCGAGTATTACTTTATATAAAGCACTACGAGTATTACTTTATATAAAGCACTGCGATTACTACTTTATATAAAGCACTGCGAGTATTAATTTATTGTAAATAAAGCACTACAAGTACTACTTTATTTAAACATAAAGTACTGCGAGTACTGGTTTATTTAATGTAGAGCACTGCGAGTTCTAATTTATATCAAGCACTGCGAGTAAAACTTTATATAAAGCAATGCGAGTAAAACTTTATATAAAGCACTGCGAGTATTACTTTATATAAAGCACTACGAGTATTACTTTATATAAAGCACTGCGATTACTACTTTATATAAAGCACTGCGAGTATTAATTTATTGTAAATAAAGCACTACAAGTACTACTTTATTTAAACATAAAGTACTGCGAGTACTGGTTTATTTAATGTAGAGCACTGCGAGTTCTAATTTATATCAAGCACTGCGAGTAAAACTTTATATAAAGTACTGAGAGTAAACCTTTATATAAAGCACTGCGAGTATTACTTTATTGTAAATAAAGCACTACAAGTACTACTTTATTTATAAAGTACTTCGATTACTGTTTTATTTAAACATTAAGTACTGCGAGTACTATTTATTTTTAAAATATAGCACTGCGAATACTATTTTATTGTAAATAAATCACTGCGAGTACTACTTTATATACTATGAAGCACTGCCAGTGAAGTAAACTTTACCAATGGGATTTTCGACGCTATATACCATATTTCCAAAATCACATGTTTGATGATGTTAACAAAGGTGACTGGTCGATGTTTAAAATCGACATTTTAAGTTTTAAAATCTCATGAAAACAGTTCCTTAAATAAACACAAGCATATGGCGTACTTCAGGGTATATGTGTTTATTTAACACAGAGTTCAGCATGTACTCGAAACATTTGTATTGTAATATGTGTCTTACAAAGAAATAGTACAAAAATGTAAGTCTAATCTGCAAACTGAATTAGTTGACAATGGTACATGGTATGTATCAATCACGTACACCCATGTATACATACAATTTCTATAAAGAAAATCGTTATAAATCTAACACATTTCGATACAGTTCAGTTTCTTGTTCAAATCGACATTTTTTTTTGGAGCACGAAATCTCAGAATCAAACGACTGTAACAGTTTTTGAATGTAGGGATTTCTGTATGTTATAAGTTTACCTCAGCAGTAACTATATACTACTCAAAATTTGCTAAGCTCGAAAACCTTTTCGCCTTTCACCCCAAATACTGCTTGAAACTGTATTTTGTAGGATGGCATGCAAACATATACAAGATTTTTTTTTCTAATAAATTTGTTGACAATAAAATAATGAATTTCACATAAATTAATCGTAAAATAAAATTAATTGTTGAGTTTTATGCTGTTGGTAAAACCAGCCACAGTAGAATGTCGAATTGAAATCCTGGTGCTCAGCAAGCCTTGAGTAGTACATTGTGTTAAAAGCAGTAGTATGTTCAAATGATTCTGTTCAAAATAGAAGTTAAAGGAGGTACATCAGGTATTTCGAAGGTTCTAGGGTTCCGACTTTAAATTGAAAAGTAATGATATTTTCTATTCTAAAGGGCCTAAACGTAACGAATGAGCCTAACATTATCAGTTATGTACGAGGAAATTCTGTACAGCAATATATGCTTTCCTATGTTACGCACCACGGTTAATTTGAGCATTTTAAAATCGATGGAGAATTCAGTTTAGACATAAACATCACGGTGCTAATATCATATTTTGATTGATATGGCATTGTTACCATATATTGGAACATAGAAAAAATAATTCTTCTATGAATAGCCTGATTTACTTCCCATTAATGTATGCTTTAATCTTATATTAAGGTCGTTTTGAAGCAGACGTCCACGTGCTGTATTTAGTATTGTGTCATATGTATATAGACATTAGCCTCGGTTCAGTCGTTCGTATTTATTAAATATACAATTATATATGTATGAACTGTGTAGCTTTAACCAAATTTGGTAACACTACATGTTGATACGCTGTATAATATAAATCCATATGCCCTCTGTGTATGTTGGTTAACTGCTAATTTATTTCACGAGGCGTTGGTCAAGACGTTTGGAATATTTGAGTTTCATAGTTGTTGTAAGCGTAGATGTAAATCCATGTGTTCATTATAACATTCGGAAGCCCTCAGACACGGACTTTGTCGCAGCACGTTCACAGCTGTTTTAGCGGTTTTAGCGATAAGCGACAATGAATCTTTCTTTCCGCAAACATTGCAAATATGGACTGGGAACAGTCTGCAAAAGTAGTCCAAGTTTTCACAACCAAAGGCACAAACATTAATCAACTTCATATCAGTCGCGTATTGTATCCGAATTGGTCATAGGTCAAACTGGCGGATCACTTTTTATCCGCTTTTAGCTGAAGACTGTAGCAATGCTGTCGCAAATGAGTCGCGAGACATGACGAGAGTTGACCTTTGACTCCGAGAATTAGCTCGACCACGTGACTTTCATCTGTTATCATGTTGGGCATCTTGATACTTTGGAGCACACACAAAATGGGACCGTAAAACATTGATTTGTGTTTTAAAGGTGTATCGGAAAATAGTTTGCTTGTGTTGTATTTGTGTTGCATGTTTGTTTGGAACAAGGACAGCGCATTCATGTGCATTACACGATGTATCTACATGTGTATCTGGTTATTAATTAACCAGTTCATATAATAAATAGTTGAAACAAGAGTTTTAAATGTTAAATATGTAGTATTTCATACAATAAATAATGTATTGCCAGCATATGTTTGCTGGTTAACTATTTGCAGGTATGATTCGTTCATACATTATTACATGTAGAACACCAATGTAAAATTCGTACATTTTGGTGAATATAGAGCCCCTACACAGACGACACATTCGTTCATTTCGGTGAATGTAGTGTCTAAATAGACGTTACATTCATTGATTTCAAATGGTGAACGTAATTCCTAAACAGACGGTTCATTCAAACATGTTGGTGAATGTTGTGTCTAAACAGACGATACATTATACATTTTCGTGAATGTAATTCATAAACAATTCATTCATTTTGGTAAATGTAGAATCCGTCGTAGCAGACGGAATCGTGCATATATTTTGGTAAATGGTTAGTTCTCTATACTGTTGGCAGACAAAACAATTATACATTTTGATAAATGTACTGTCCCCTGCAACCGATTACAGAGGATACCTTCATTAGTTGTTCGTATGTTAACAGTCCCCAAACTGACGATTTATTCATACATTTTAGTAAATGTAAAGTCTATAAAGAAGAAACAGTCATACATTTAGGTAATCTAGCTATTCCTCATACTGTTAAGACCATTTTGGTAAATGTACATTTAAATAGTGCAATTTATAATAATTTACTGTGCCCTCATTTATTACTGGCATGCGAGTTATAACGGATTTTGAATTGCATTGTTCAGTAATGATATAATCCTGTTGTTTATGGATCTAAAATTAATAAAATGTTAATAGAAAAGAGACTGTTTTGTTTTTTTCCTCGAAAACCATATTCCAATACATGTTGTTTTAACGTCTCATCAACACCTTGTTCAGTTAGATGGAGATAGTGGAAAGATACATACGAAACAGGGGGCACCCTGCTCTACTCTTATTTTGGAGTATATTCCTATGGTTCTTTGACAGACTCCGATAATTGGGACGGCCGGTTTACATCCCCATCCGATGAAAGAGTTACTGCCTTTATATATACATTTGTCTAAACAGAGCAATAATCACGTCACAAGCTAAATGAAGTATGATTACTTTTGTGAATTTCAATTTTGGAGGCCATTTTGAGCGCCATTTTGAATTACAGAGATATTACTGTGACGTAAACATTCTGAGCAAGACGAACATTTTGGTAAATTCCAACAGGTGCAATATTTGACAACTAAACTATTCTCTGCTGTCCGGAATATTATTTCAAGAAGTTGCTGTAGTAATTTCTAATATGTTTTACTCTTGTTAACTCTTACCTTCTTTGTTAAATAAAAAATACAAAGCCAGGATACTTCCATTTAGAACGTAATGGGTACAGACACCGAGTAAGACAACATGCAAGACAACAAACAAGACAACAAACCTGAATCCCCTCACTACCCCCACTCCCACTCCCCCTCCCCTCCTCATCAAATATGCATTTTCCTCTCAGATGTCGTTGCATGCTGTCATATGAATGCCATTTTGTAGATGGATGCTGTCATGCAATCCTTTCATTAATGGCACGTCGGCAATCGAAGAGGTTATTGCATTATAAATACTATATGTAATACGTTTTAATTATAGGCGCAATTCATACACTATATCTTTATATTTTTTTTTAAATATTGTAAAGCTGAGGCTCAAGTAAAACATTAATAATGGCATAGGATGATGAAATACATTGTGTATACGTTATTTAGGGAGATGATTTTAAAAAGAAAAAATAGACGATGCAATCATATTCCATTTTTAAATAATATCTGATGAAACAAATAATATATATAAAACGTAAAGAATTAAATATTATAGCTAAACAATATAATGTGAAGAAAAGGACAAGTCCAACTGCGTTCGACTATTTCTTTATCAAATTGAAAACACGAATTTTATGACTTTTCTGCCTTTTTTTAATTCCGTTCTCAGTCCCGTATATATACGTCTATATACTTTAATTGTAATATACCTTTATAAATCCCCATTTCCGCCCAAAAGTGTCAACTGTCCCTTTAACTCCGTGCCATGAACAAAAAATACGAATCATGCTTGAAATATTCTCTGCGGAGGCCCCTGACAAGCACTGCTTAAAAATAACTATTTGTTTGGCAGTGATAGCAGCTTTTGGATACGATCTGCCAAATGGGGTGTCATTATTCCTAGAGACCTTTATTGTATCGTCTATCATAAACAACCACCATATTAGCTCCCAATAACCTGCAGTCCTATTAATTTGCCTTTTGACTCTATCTGGCTGTATTCAAATACGAGAGGCACGGACTAAACTCTATAGCAAGTACTCTTGTCGTCTCCTGGAAGCTTATCATCACGATGCAGGGGACGCTCTAATATATTACCCGAATAATCAATACAAGAATGTTGTATTTCCATTCACCGTGAATTTACTTGGCGTTAGTTCGATGTCGATAAATTTGTTTTAATGTCGTATAAATCAACGGTTTGGTGTTAAAATATTAGAGACAGGAAACGAAGGCACGTGTTTTGAAACCCCATCATTAAAGGCAGAATGATTACGAGATTGCCAATCTGAGACCCTTGCTTCATTATAAAATATATGCATAGCAAGGCTGGAAATAACCAACTATGCCGGGATATTTTCAGCAAGCAAAATGTGCCGCTGTATAGTTATAGTCGTTATTTTATTTTAAGTGTGAAAAGTTAGTGATGGGTTAAGCACCCAGAAATTAGCTCGATATTCTTTTTCGTTATTCGTAATTCGTATTTTGCGCTTTCGTTTTTCTTTATTTCGGGTTTTGTTAGTCGTTTGTCAATATTCAAATGGCACTCGACTGAATAACGAAAAACGAATATCGGGTTAACTTCTTTATGCTGAACGTTTAAGGATATTTAATTTGAAAAAATGTTACATTTCCATTTAGTGCTTACAACCTAATTAGTTTAAACCGACAACGAACCAAATTGATTTCTAAGGCAAATTTAGATTGAGGCATAAGTATGAGCCTGATACAGGAGAAATGTGGAGATTCGAACTGTAATAGACGACCACCCATTCCTCTGTGAACACCGCTCTCAATTTTACTTATTCGACCAGAGTATGTGGATTGACTGCTTCAGGTATGCTTTTGTTTTAGCGGGACATTTATATAATTATATAACTAGTTTGTACTGAAAATCTTAAACTTTTCATAAATTTCAAGTGAAAGTGGGACATTTTCATACATTGTAAAATGTGTGTTTTTGTCTAAAATCGGATATCTTTCCTAAGCAATGAACTTTTAATATGTCGTATATTGGCGGTGATGATAGGTTACAAATATCAGCAGCACAACCAGACATCCTCCCGCAACCACCCTAACCTCTTCCCCAAATCCCATCCACACCCCCTACATGTCGGTATCCAATACCACATGATGAGTTAGTTCTTTAATGAACATAATCACATATTCAATTGTCAACAATAATCGCTTACACATAAGCTCTTCCTCCATTCTGTTATTCCTTCATCTGCGGTGTTTCTTTGATAAATTATCAACTCTGCGGCAGATACCCGACCGAATATCCGTCACCAATACTTCAACTCCATGATTCGATCGACTATCATATTATATCAAACCCCGCTATTAAGCTCAATAAAAGGAAATTGTTTTCATGAGAGGAAATATTAAATTATGTTATTTATCGGAGTGTAAATATTCTGGGCAGGGTTATCTGTAACCTTACAGCATTTATTTGATGGAAAGTCTTTTCCTATTTGTTCTGTTCGATTGAATAAATCTTAACACGTGTTCAAAACCGAAACGTATCAATATCGGGCTCAAGCCAGATTAGATTATAAGCCCCCGTACCTGGTCTCACTCCAGCATATGGTTTCTGATGACGTCGGACACCCGGTGGTTGGTAAATACGCAACTAATACCTGGCCTCACTCCAGCAACAGGTTTCTGATGAAGTAGAAACCCCAGTGTTTGGTAAAGTCGTTAAAACATGGCCTCACTCCAGCAAAAGGCTTCTGATGAAGTAGAAAATCAGGGGTTGGTAAACACGCAAGTGCCAGTTTGAAAATAATAATTAGCTAATACATGGTCTCACTCCAGTAAAGTGTTTGTGATGCAGTCGGACACCCATTGGTGATACAATATGGAAGAGCCAGTATGAAAATAATAAGTTTGCATGGTCTCACTCCAGTAAAATATTTCTGTTGTAGTCGGAAACCCAGCCGTGGTAAATAACGTTAATGTTGAAAATAATAAACTCAATCTGCCATTCTGGGTCGCACTCAATTAAAATGTTTCGGATGTTATCGGAAAAAGTGTGGCGGTAAAAGTTTTCAAAAACAAATAGAACATGTTTAAAGACACGTGCATGCAAATTCACCTCTACTCATTTACCATGTTCACGGAAAGGTAACTTAGCAACCGTTACGTTGATAACAGCAGTATGGTCTCAAATGTGTTGATTATATAAATTATTTTATATGACACACATTAAGCTATAAAGCATGGAACTATTTCGTTCGAAGAGATACAAATACACCATCTACCTACACTTACATCGCACGCTCTCGGATAGTTTAGTGGACGCTTACCAGTAACTCTCGTAGAGATTCTGCGAGTACGTGTGAGACCTTTTACTTTCACCTTAAAGGCTTTATAATATCCAAAGTATTTAAAATCAATGACAATTTAACAGGTGGCAATTTTAATCATAATTTACACTTTCACTAACAGATAGTGTAAACAGTTTATAAACTGCCGTATTAAGTATAGATACGTTGGGTATTTCAATATAAAATAAATCAGAAGCTATTGCCACTTTAACGGCGGGCAATGATAAAGAGATTATCGGGTATGTGCCGCTTTGTGTGGAGGACGACGTTGTGATATAACCGAATAACATTCACACACTGATACATACGCGGATCTTTGATGTTTGGACAGGGGGTCCAACGTACATATCTATCATAGTATTATTATTATTATTGTTATTATTATTATTATTATTATTATTATTATTATTATTATTATTATTATTATTTGTTATTATTATTATTATTATTATTTATTATTATTATTATGATTATTATGATTATTATTATTATTATTATTATTATGTTGTTGTTGTTTTTAAATCTCAGGGGCGGGGATACAGGAGATCAGGACTCTACCCCGTTAAAACAGCTACTGTGATAAGACAATTGTTATATCCAATTGTAAACATATGACTATAAAATTAAAAATATCCGCAATTGTTGGACGCTGATTTCTGGCGTCTAATACAAAATCGCTAAACAGCTGCATTAATTGTATTTGTGATAAAATGAAAACGTGAGTTTAAAATTCATACACGTTGTTTGCAGTTGGTACTCTCTTTTTATGAGATTTATTTTTTCTTTCTTGAATTAATACAATTCGTCTAGAACATATATACATTTATCTGCTGGATATTACCAGAAAATTATATAGGTTCCTGATAAAAGAATACTTTTGACATACGAGTTTTGACGACACATAAGCACAATATTGACATACGAGTTTTGACGACACATAAGAACAATACTGACATACGTGTTTTGACGACACATAAGCACAATATTCACATACGAGTTTCGACGAAACATAAGAACAATACTGACATACGAGTTTTGACGAGATATAAAACCAATACTGACATCCGAGTTTTGACGACACAATATTGACATACGAGTTTTGACGAGATATAAGACCAATATTGACATACGAGTTTTGACGACACATAAGAGCAATACTGACATACGTTGACGAGATATTACTTTTATTTGTCTGTATTCTCAGTTATAGTCAAACTTAATTGATTTGTGAAAAAAGATTTTCAATAAGAGAATCAGTCACAGGCAATTAAAGACAAAACACCCCCAGCGTATATTGAAATAATACCTAATTAGTAGATTCTCGTGCTGCAGGTTATAACGAACCGGTAATAGTAGCGTAAATGGTTTTCCATGTCCCTTTCAAAGTAAATAGTAAGAAAGTTGACAACCTGTTCAAAACTCAATCCTCATTAGAATTCTGGGAAACTTACTTTAGCATGCAAATAAACATGTCTGCTGTTGTAAATCATCAACGAAATAGACGGTTTTACTTCTGTTGACAGATTTCTTCAGCTGTATACTAACATCGGGTCAAAGGTCAACATTAATTTTAGCCCTTGCAATTGCATACTCGTTCTGCTTTCACTTTTTAAATGTATACCTCAAACTGTTAAAAGCATAATGACCTGTATTAACATGAGAATGCAGTTATGCACCAAGTAACCGTATTCGTATGTGTTCGCCATTTCCCGTCACAATAGCGGATAATTAAGTCGGTGATATGTAGTATTCGCATTCCGTAGAGAACGTTTAACTGCCGCTAACGCGCCGGGAAAACGTTCTGTAGTACCTTTTTGTTTTGACTGCACCCGGTTGATTTGGTGTAATTAAACCTGCACATCGATTTCCGTGACCGGTAAACGCTACATGTTACGGAACTTAACGAGTTGCATCCGGAACTGTTCGTCAGTTTCCGTGACCATCACCAGGTTAAGGAAATTAAAGTTGCAATTCCTACAGTCAGCATAATTTTATCTATCTGATTTGTATGTAAAATGTGAGAACAAGTATCAAATTTACACAAAGTATTTCTCTTTTTAAAGAGATAGAGAAAAAAAATAGAAAAATACAATACAATACAATACAATACAATACAATACAATAAATTACACACAATAAAATACAATGCAATGCAATGCAATACAATACAATACAATACAATACAATACAATACAATACAATACAATACAATACAATACAATACAATACAATACAATACAAGACAAGACAAGACAATACAATATAATTCGTCTATCATTTTAGAAATAAAACTAGCGATAGTAGAACAATGAAGCAGAAAATTTAGTCCATAATAAGCGTTTATGAGTTTGACCTGAAAACTGTTTTATATAGACTATTTCTTTATTCTGTATTACACCATATGCATCGGGCTTAGAAGGAAAACTAGATTCTTATTTTGGCAATCGGGTCTGAAGCATGTCTCGCAGACTCCTAGCCAATATATTTCAGTATATTTGTATTGAAAGCATTCCTATAATTGGATGATCTGCAACAAAAACAAAGGTTCGTTCGTGGGTGCGTTCAAGTACGTTCATCGAATTTTAGAAAAGAAAAAAATCGTTCCTTTCATAGTGATATCAAATACCGCTTGTGGGATGTCAGGGAGTAAGTATACTTACTCCCTGGGGATGTGTATGTAAAGAAAAGTAAAGAACGGAGAAAGGTATCGCTGTCTTTAATCTGAGGATAGAATATACTACTACTAAGAACGCTAGTATTTATGGGCCAAAATATTTACCTCCACTAAACGTTGCATTAATCACAGAAATAACTAGGTTTTCACATCTTAAATTAATTACTTTAATAAAGCTTCACCTGAAAGTTACTATCAGCGTTCCACGATTGCAAAGTTACAGAGATATTCATGCAATATCCGTATCAAAACAAACGAGCAGAAGAGTTAATTAATCCACGCGCTCAATAAAGTATTTGCAGACGACATTCTTCTGATAATTTTATTAGGAATCTTTGGTATGACTTTTGGTTTCATAGAACTATCTGATAGTCAAAATTGTAATTTGTTACCGTTATTTGAATGTTATCTACTCTAATCTGCCAAAAACACCCTTATTTATACAAAGTCTCGTGTCTACGAGATTTCAGCGTTACCTTACGCGTTCTCTGGGCAGGTGGACAGCATGGTGTATCTGAAATGATGTAAGATTGCAAACTAACTAAACGAGGTTACTAACTAGATATTAATCAAATAATATGACATGTTTAAAGAGCACTTCTTGAGTTTGTTTTTTTCGTATGTCAGAAGCAATGCTTGTTCAATTACTGGTTATACCCAGGGAAACATGAGTGTCTGCCTCCACCACCAAAAATCGATCGTCATTTAAAGCCTAAAATGTGCTGAAAAAAACGTAAAACACCATTCAACCTACAAAGTTCAATTATAATTAAAGGGACACACGGTAATCTTGAACTGTTTGAAATGGGCGTCTCGATTTATATATCCAGTAATAATCATTTTTAATTTTACCCTGGTCACATTTAAATAAATCAAATTTTAAGTATTTACTATTTCGTCTTATTATACAATAGGTTTTAATATATTATTGGTGCAATAATATCAAAATTAATAATATGTAAAAACAAATTGCTTAATGCTATTTTTATAATTACTATTAATGATTGAACAAATGCCAGTTATGTAGAAAAACTAACCGGACGCCTTGAGTTTTAAAAAAATAAAGATTGCCGTGTGTCTCTTTAACTTTTGTGATTCCAAAGAGGCTGGTTAACACTCTTAGGTTCGAGATTCTTGTAAGACTGCGTTCCGTCATGCGCAGTTCCATACTCACTTTAAATAGATAAACGTCACCCGGCAGATAGAGCCCGCGCTCCGGAGAGACGCCATTAATCAACCGAGAGAGACTACTGCAGAAACATGTCCCTGACGATTAGACACAATATTACCATAAATAGTTTAGTATATGTTCACAATACAAATTAAATGACACCCCATTAGCTAAATCCCAGGAGTACAGATTAATAAAGAACAAATATACTGCAATGCTCGATTGATTTCCCTCGACGCTGTTCCGGGGCTTGCTCGATTGACATTTCTAGAGAGATTAATACGCTAATATTGAGATCGGTTCTCATCAAAAGAAGCGGGATTCATTTTTGTACAATGTGGCAGATTCTATAGCTGATTTGTAAAATAGTCAACATATTCCGTCATGAATTATACGAGACCGACCTATCATCATGCATGGCGGGTTGACATCAGAAGAAATGGAAAGAAAAATGTTGAGTCTGCGATGAAAAATGGCTTGTGGACAAGGTAAATGAATATTAGCTTCAATGATATATATGACAATCGTAGACATATAATCATGATAATCGGTAATATATCATTGAATATACGAGGATTTATAGAACATGCGTGTAACATAAATCCTTGTAATTTACGAGTGATACTGAGCTATACATCGATAATCAGCTATACTGAATGGAAAAAGAAAGGCGACACGGGAATTTCCGCTATATATTGTATGTACAATATGCTTCTGTTAATCGAATGGTACATGGCTACGTAAGACCTTTCCTTTCGGAAAAAAGACTGAAACAACACGAGTATTCCTGCAAAGTTTCTTTTTGTGCGCGTTTGGCGCAAACTTTGGATGCAAAATTTTGCAAACTCTTTACGTTAAATACAGTACTGAACTGGCTCAATTTTCCAAACAGGAACTTCAACATTTATAAATTTCTTGTTACAACGTGTACTGTGATTACAACTTACAGCATTACAGTCTCAGTTGTGTCATTTCTCTAACTAATTGCAACTCTTATTTTTACAAAACATCTTGGGATTTCCTTGGAATATATACGAGTATGGAATTAAGTGTGCAGTATATACAATATATAGCGTAAATTACAGTGTCGCGTTTCTTTTTTCTGTCAGTATATACACATCATATTCAGCGTAACATGAGTGTCATGCTGTCTACTACTGCGATTCTACAGTAAACCACTTTTGACGAGGGATGCTAACTTCTTCACCCGGACTCTCCTGCATCCTTACCCTTCCACTAAACTGCTCGCCAAAAGGCCCAGTGCCATAGGGCGAGGGTAAAGAAAAACTTAGCATCATCAGGGTTTTTTTTGGCTGTTTTTATAGCCGAAATTCGGTCATATTCCCAATGCTAACACATATCTTTTTTCCCAATTAAGAGAAAACAATTCCCAATTTTAATAATCTTTTTCTTTTTTTTTTTAAGTGTGCCAATCCAATGATTGGGGTTCAAAAGCTAATAAATGCTTCTGTTTATCTTGGTGTACAAACAACAGTATTAAAGATATAATTATGAAAGGAATGCTTTACTTTATATTTTTCCGAATTGTATTAAAAATCGCGCTAAAATTCCCAATTTTATGAAAAACCGCGCTAAAATTCCCAATTCCAGGGGTACGGGTCATGCTCCCAAAATCATGAAAAAAAGCCCTGATCATAAACATGAGTGTCATTAATACATTATCAGGATGGCGAAACCACGTGACTTTTTGATCGAATTCTCGATTCAGGTAAGTGCTTCATATAACTTTCTTAATATTTATCGAATTAATTCAGCTATAGTGCACATAGTTATGATACCCTTCCAAAGTGAGCTCTTTCCTCCGCCGAAAATGGATATTTGAGTTATCTAGTACTTTCTGAGATTAGCCCTCCCAAAGTCTTGGAAACGAAATAAATATATGACCGTCTACATTTTGGGAGGGATAATCTCAAAAAGTATTGAAGGAACGAAAATGCCTTTTGCGGCGGAGGGAAGACCTCTCATTGTAAGGGTATGTGCGCGTTATTTGAACAAAATTTGTTAAATATTAAGAAAGTTATGAAGAAAAAAACGAACTGAATCCAGCGCTTTGTTTACATTTGTTGCCGTGAAACCGATAAAAAAAGGTCACGTGGTTTCGCCACCCTGATTATGATTATCAAAAGATTCATATACGTATGTATACTCATCGGTGATGAAATGTAATGATTATCAGTAATACATATGATAATCAATAGTATTTGAAGTAAACCAAGTGGGGGTGGTGGGGGGGGGGGGGGGGAGTGGGGGGTCAGTGCGGCCGGTACGTAAGTCGAACCCGGGATCCCTCGCTTATAAGGCGAGTACTCTAGCAACTGAGCTAACAGAGCCAACGGGTATCCAATATCACCACAATATCCATCATTATCAGTGATACAAATGCTATTCAAGTGATACATGCTATTCAAGTGAAACACATGCTATTCAAGTGACACATGCTATTCAAATGATACACATGCTATTCAAGTGACACATGTTATTCAAGTGATACACATGCTATTCAAGTGACACATGCTATTCAAGTCATACACATGCTATTCAAGTGACACATGCTATTCAAGTGATACATGCTATTCAAGTGATACACATGCTATTCATAAATATATATGCTTATCATATTTAACATACATGTATTGATATTATTACATAGGTGTATATGTTATCAGTGATACAGATGCTATTCATAAATGCGTATGATTATGACATATGTAATGTAATGATATCATTACATATGTATAAACAGTGATTCATATGAGAATTACTGGTGGTATATAACCAGTTTCGATGACGAATGGAGAGTCCATTGCGCAGCATCCGAACGTAAAGGCGGGCAACTCCAACAGCTACCGTGACACTTATTGCAGACGACAGTTAGAAAATGACATGCCGGAAAGGTATGGGCGGGATTATGTGAATCCCTATCAGTATGTTAAGCTATGTTTATCCAGAGCATTCGACTACAGTCAACAAAATTATCTGAATTCCATTTCAACCTTGATGTCAAGGAATGTTTAAAGGGAGACGACTGTTGTATCCAATGTCGTTACTTATTAGTAATGCATCATTCTACTTACTCTACGTCAGGACTTGCATTGCAGTGTATATATAGTACAGCCAAGGTCCATGCATTGCAGTGTATATATAGTACAGCCAAGGTCCAATGGAACTTCCACTTAGAAATCGGCACCTGGACGAAATGGATCGGAGCATAATTACGCATAAATACGAGGAAGTCCCTTCTGCCTGACACATACTGAAAGTAGATATAAAAGTCGAACAGGAAATGTAGCATTCATGGACCACAGTCAAAAATAAACACGCACAGAATCAAACAATACTTACACAGATGAATAAAAGGAAGCGTATGACATCACCAACATAAAAGAGTTGCCAACAGGCTACCGCCTCGGAACGGTCAGTGTCAAAAAAAGACCACTGGGGATTTAAACCCGGTTCTAGGATGTCATCCCAATAAAACGGGACAGTGTAAATAGAGATATCCCCGCAAGGTTATAATCTCTAACAAACAAGGCAGCATTAATTGGCAATATAAGTGTAACACATAAATGATCTTGTATATATTAATATAAAAACAAACGCCTAGAAAGCCACGAAACAAGTTCTTGGCAGAAGCCAGAGCAACAAGTGAACACACCATTAAGGGTCGTTTCAGGAAACGTTCCACTGCTGGGCAATTTGACTACAAAATGTCGAGGCCTAACTACACAGTTTAGTGATATTCGACGAATCCCATTCTTACCGATGATGTACATTAGAGTGCCATTGTAACATGATTAGGGTGGCGAAACCAGGGCCTAAATCATCAAATGTCTGAGCACAAGAATCAGACTCAGACTCAAAATCTCATTTTTTTGCAAACCCTATCAACACAAAAGTATGGGTGAGAATTGTGATTTTCAGACATTTTCTGTTAAATTACCTTTAAAATTACTCGTTTCTGTAAATAAATATAGTAATTTGCTTGTAAAATTGTTCTTATTTGGAATTTAAAAAAAAATAGATTTTGAGTCGAGTCCGATTCTTGTG
Source organism: Cyrtodaria siliqua (assembly GCA_037043455.1). Classification (NCBI taxonomy): domain Eukaryota; kingdom Metazoa; phylum Mollusca; class Bivalvia; order Adapedonta; family Hiatellidae; genus Cyrtodaria; species Cyrtodaria siliqua. The sequence goes on along the minus strand of JAWPHD010005510.1, from coordinate 82,493 downwards.
CTCAAAAGTTTGATGAATATTAGGCCAGGATACCTTTTGATCTGTTACACGGCAAAAAATGTATACAAAGCGCTCGATTCAGGTAGGGTTTTTTGTCATAAATTTCTTAAGATTTCTTTCCCATCACATACGCTTACAATGTGAGCTCTTTCCTCCGCCGCAAAAGGCAATTTGGTTCATCCAGTACTTTCTGAGATAAGACCTCCCAAAATGTACACGGTCATAGATTTCTTAAGTTTCCACGAATTTGGGAGGGCTAATCTCAGTAACTACTAGATACATCGAATTACCTTTCACGGTGGAGAAAGGAACTCACTTTGGAGGGGTATGTGTACTTTAGTTGAATAGAATTCGATACATGTTAAAGTTCTCCGGCCATGTTTTGTTTCATGAATATGTTTATGTTTATTTAAATCGAAATCAATACAAAAGATATTTAGAATTCACGCATTGCAATATCTGTGAAAAGCGAGAATAAGATTTTATTTCATGACGTGGAAAACTCTGAACAGGTAAATTAATCCACAGGTAAATGTATTTATCAATTATCTGGCAATAGTTGTGCAGATATACAATTCAGATTTATCTCATTTCCCCGTGCACTCACGTAGTGGTAAAAGCAGCATCTACGTCATTGCAAATAATATTTATTGTTGCATACAACTTAGTAGCGGTTTTCAAAGTATGGTTCTCTCCAGGACTATCAAGAAATGTTCATATGATGTTTAAGAGTTAAAGTTGTTAATTGATAATACTACAAAAAGGGTGGCCATTCATCTTTAAGCAAGTTATGAAGCTAAGACCTACCTGAATCGAGCGTTTTGTTTACACGTCTGTTGCCGTGAAACCGATCAAAACCTCACGTAGTTTCGCCACCCTGATGATACAAAGAGTCCACGTAAATAAATTGGTTTCACGTTAAAGCTGTTCTTATCCATACCCAAGTACGACACACTTCTTTTCAAAATAGCTACACTGATGTACGTGTACAAGTAAGGATGCCCATAATCCATACATTTAAATTCTTAGCGATGGAGACACTTAAGAATACAGTAACAATTTGTCTTTCCTGAAGGGCTAGAGACGGGATTGTGAAGGCATCTCCTATCCAGTGTAAATTGCAATCAGTAAATACACCACTGTAAAGACAAATATATTGAACTTACAGTTGTAGTCTGTCTTCAGTTGATGCAGATGGCTTCCCAACAGATACCGGAAATTATACTCCCGTCATGCCCAATACTGATATATCAGTGATCGGTTTTTAAATGTTTTACTGTTTCAAACCTATCACCGTTGTCGACCCAGACAAGATCAAGCCATTAGTGCTCAATGTGCTAAGGGAGCAAATGGGCACAAATCAAAAAAGGTAATCTGTCAATTTTCCCTGCAGACAGTTCAAGTACCTACATATTGTATCGCTGCAAATATAGCACATTCATAAACAGGAAGACCAGTCTACTGCAGTCAATTACCGCTCCATCTCGCTGACCTGCGTTCTGTGCAAAGTGCTTTAGCACAGAGTTGCCTCCAATTTAGCACGGACATTAAAAAACCTCGTGTACGACCTCCATCATGGTTTCAGAGCGAATATCCATGCAACACTCAACTAGTCAAGTCGATTGATGACCTGGTGACAATCTGCAGTCAAGGTAAGCAAACCGATGTAATCCTCTTGAGTTAAAGCAAACCCTTGGCAAAGCCAACTATGTCATACTGCTACACAAGCTCAACAACTCTGGTGTAAAAGATGAGACTCTAAATTGAATACGGGCATTTCTCAGTGACAGGACGCAGACAGACAATATACCAGTTGTTCCTCAAGGTTCTGTCCTCGTGCCGATATTGTTCTTTGTATATGTTAACGATATGTCCAAATCACAAGTCAGAATCTTTGCTGACGACAGCATTTTACCTGAATATAGACAACGAGCATACAGGCGAATACAAACTCCAAGCAGACCTAGACACTCTTCAACGATAGGAGACAGTGGAACGTGGAATTAATCGCATTCAAGTGTGAAGTTGTTCAACCTACAAGGCCACAGCACCCACTAATTACATACTACACGTACACGGTCAACACAGAGAGTTGGTGGTGACTACCATTAAACATGTACACTCAAGTGATATGAAAACGCAACACGGGAATTTCCGCTATATATTGTATATACTGCACACTTAATTGCACATAATATTCCAACGAAATCCCAAGATGTTTTTTTAAAAAAAAGTTGCAGTTAACTAGAGAAAGGACACAACTGTGATGTTGTAGACGTTTTAATCACACTACACTTTGTAACAAGAACTTCATCAATGTTGAAGTTGCTCTTCGAAAAATTGAGCTAGTTCAGTACTGTATTTAACGTAAATAGTTTGCAAAATTTTGCATCCTAAGTTTGCTCACATGATTGAGCCAAACTCGTACTCTGTGAATAATGAAACATTGCAGGAATACTATTTGCTGTATTATTTGTTGTTTTAGAATTTTTTCCAAAAGGAAAGGTCTTACGTAGCCATGTACCATTCGATTAAAAGCAGCATATTGTACATACAATATATAGCGAGAAATTCCCGTGTTGCGTTTTCATATAATTGAGTGATATGAACAGGCAAGCATGCAAGGCAAACCAAACTTTTAACTTTGTTAAATAAAATGTATGTGTAATTCTTTCTCAGCTAAAGAAATGTGCATACAATGCCCTCGTTCGTTTGACTTAGAGTATGCCAGCAGCATTTGGGACCCCAAACCAATCCAAGACTTGCAAACTTTAAAAAGTCCAACGACGAGCAGCACGATGATCTATAAAGGACTCTTCGAACTACTCTAGTGTTACTTGTTGGAGAGGCTGGGATGGAGGCTGTTAGAGCAACTTAGTACAGATGCGCGCTTCTGTTAATTTTATAAAATAGTTCACGGTATAGGGTTTCGAGGTACTGTTTCTTTTAGGCAGATCCGTACAAAAGTTGACTACAAGTAATCATTCTTTCCTGTTGTCCAATGGAATTCATCATGTCAGATATTAAGCACATATAAATTGTTTTAACTCTGTGCTGTGTTTGACATTATCACATCGTTTTTATCCTCAAACCTTATAGTTTTACATTTTCTTGTGCACTAACTAGGCCTGATTATCGGCGATGGCGCGGAGCTCTGTGTCTAGTGGTAGAGTGTTGGACCCAGGATCGAAAAGTCGTTGGTTCGATCCCTACCATGACCATATGTTTTGTGTCCCTGAGCAAGACACTTAATCACATCCAGAGTGATTCAACTAAGTTCAGAGAACTTCCGTTACAATCGATGTAAAATAAATAAGTTTAAACTAAGATAAGTAAGATGAATATAGAGATAGATATCAAATACATATATGTGAGACTTAGGAAACCATGGATATACGGAAGTTTAGAGGGCCTCGGGGAAAATTAGTATTTTTTACTAACTGGGCTACCCTCTTAAAATAAAGTCTTCAATTCAATTCAAATTCAATTCAAGATATCAAGCGGCACCGACGAGGCCCGAATCTTTGATCTCCGAGTTCATAATCCAAGGTATGAAGGGTGGCCAGTCAAAGAGTAACTGTTAACATTAGCAGGGTCTTACTGAGATATTATTGTGTTAATTTTACTTTATGAAAATTCGCATACATCGATAAAGAATGAAGTTTTATTGTCTCTTTAATACCGATACATATTAAACGTCATCTGCCTTTATTGGGGACAATAAACGCTTTTATTCGATTCCAGACGGAAAATAAACGACACAAATCTCATAAGCGATGATGGCGGATTTCTATATTAAGACATTTCGACACTTCGGGTTTCATTGTTATTCAAATGCTTCTCCTAAGCTATGGCCATCTCGGCTGAAAGTACGACGATTAAATTAAAAATACATTCAACAGATCATAGAGTAAAACTCCATCATTCTTCAACATGAAGTGTCAAAGTCAATTTATCCTTATTTATTACTCCGCATTATTTTTATTGCTATAAGCGGCCATCATTGTATTCAGTATGGGATTTTCACCGGAAACAATAAGTCCACCTATTGTCCCAGTGCTACACAGACATCCTATAAAAGCGATAATCCTTAAACATTCGGGTTTAAAAGTCTAAAAAGCACGAAAAACGGTCGATAAATACCATTAAACGACATAATATTTCAGGAAAGTCAATTCAAATCACGGAGCTACTTGAGAGCGGCATACTTTACCACGTCAACCTCGTTTCCAGGTGCTGGAAGTGAAAGCGTTTTGTGACGCAGGAAAATAGCATGCCCCGCGCAACAATAACGACCGGAAGAACGAGCTTAGCTGTTATGCAGGATCATTTTCCTATTGAGTCAACCTAATTGATGGTTCTATATTCTATAATAAATACAATGCACTATGTTGAACTATAAACGCTGACGATTTATCATGCAATCGTTATTTTAAAGGCACACCTATAACATTGGGTACAGATACTATACGTTCAAACATCGTTCTTGCTCGTAAGACTGGCAAGGCCCAGTGGATAGCGCGGTGGACCTGAAACTGGAGTACACGGGTTCAATCCTCACTGGTGCCACTGAGTTTCGTCGGTGTATTCATGGGCCAGACACTTCAACTATATAAATACAAGCCTCGTCCGTCTAATAGGGATGGGATAGCGGGGTGGACCTAAAACTGGTGGACCCGGGTTCAAGCCTCGTCGGTGCCACTGACTTTCGTCGGTGTGTTCTTAGCCAATACATTTTACCTTAGTATCGTCCGTCGGATGGGGACGACCCCGTGTATTGGAGTCTATCCTCCAAGCACTTCAAAGAACCATAGGAATATATATGATACTAAGAATAGGGCATGCTCAGGGAATTACACACATTTGGCTCGCAAACGGTCCCATATCTGGAATAAAACACCGTGCTGATACTCTCCAAAGAAATAGTCCTGACAAACACAGTAAATTACTTACTATTCATCAGCATCCTAGGACTCGAACGTACTTCCTGACTAGTTTGACACTTGAAACAATTATAGGTTTACCTACACCAATTGCATACACTCCGAGGTGTAGTTTCTATAATAAAAAGTCTCCTTTTTTGATGGATATGGGCATTATAAGTAGGGGGAAGTAGCCCATTTATGTTCGGTTTTGCTGTTGTATGTATAAGAAGTAATGTGGCATTGATAAATATTTTCCAAATTCATTCTAATCTATTCATACACTTTTTGAGCAACTACTAATAAAAACAGCTGTACGCTTGACCTGTTTAATAAACAAACAAGAACGTTCTTACATGTCGTGTGACCCCACCTTTTCTGATGATTTTTTAAATGGAAAATTATTTTTCTATTTGAAAATTACACTGCTGCATTATCCATAGTTGAGTCGAAGTTGCAGCAAATCATTAATTATTTAGATGACATTTTAACATTGGTGTCAATGGGGAAGATAATTCGTGGTTTCATACCTATACATAGCACACTATTATCGAAATAGACCAAGTATGTTTAAATTCATCGAATTATTGCAAACTGAAAACAAAAAGATTCTTTTTAAATTGGCTTCATATCTCAAATGTACGATGTCACATAGAATATCTATAACGAATGTGTGAACACCTTATATCATATACTTTGTATGTTACACGTGATTTAAATATGTATTTTGTAATTGTTGTATATATGTTATGATGATGTACTTAAAGTACAAGTAATAAAAGTATGTTCTGTTCTGTTCTGTTTATAATCGGCCAATCCCGTCATCTTCGGATCATAGCTCGAACGTATCGACGGATTAATCTTGATATGTTGTTAGCCGCGTGTTAATGCCATACAATTTTAATGATAAGAACATGTTGCATTATTTCTGTATAAATAGTTGCCGTTAGGCACTGATGTATGATTTGCGTTGCATGTTTGTTATTATAAAACATATGAAGGGTTATAATTGTCATATTACAATCGACTTAATGACATTGTAACACGCTCACGATATAATATTGATGCGAATGTCTTTTGGAGGGAATCTAAGGTGCCGAGAGGTTAATATGACGTAACCAGTATGATTCCATGAATTGATCAACATGTTGCGAATGTGAATAGAAAATTGAATAATTATTACTTTCTTTTTGTAATTTTCTATTGCAGAGATGTTGAGATTTTATCTTTTTTTCAGTAGGTGATACAATTTGTCTTACTCGGTTTTTATCCTTAGGTTCTTTAGTTAAATAAAAATCTTTGGCACAGCAAAAAGACGATAATTTTCAATATTTTGAAAGATATACATATTGAATCAGTTTGCATGAATGTGCATGAAATATGCAGGGTTTTTAAAAGAATGATACTGTAGATACCTTTAATTTTAACAGTAAACTTGGTAGAACATCAAGGATAAAGACCGAGTTTATCACCTACCAGAATGTATTGGTGTGTCTTATTTCTGGTCACTGATTGGTCAGTTTTTTTGATGATGCTCTATGAAAATTATGAAATTATAAAGATGCGTATGGGTCATAACTTGCTTTGTTATATTGTAGCGTTTGTATCAGTTTTAGTTTGTAGGTAATATGACACAGTCTAGATAACATGTCGCAACTAACCCGCCTGTTATCTGCCCCTTTCCCATAATGTAATGTAACTTCCCTGATAATATACTACTTATCTGTGATTCTGATACGTAAAACGCTTATTGACTAAGACTGTAAAACGTGTAGTAATGTATAGCGGGATTATTATGAGAATGATAAGATAGATGAACAGTTACTTTATTTATTTAATCTTTTACAGTTTCTCAGTGTTACATACATAATTTGTAATGCATAATAATATATCTAATATCTAGGGCGACTTACCTGGATGTTTCGTTTTAGATTTTTGAGCAATGAAGTTTTTATTTGTTCGATATGGTTATACGGGGAAAAAGAACATGCAGTATAACATATATATATATATATATTGAAAGAAATACGTTTAGCACATAAATGACATGGTAAATCCCATTGAGCAGATTCAAGGCTATGTGCTTCAGCCGCCATTAACAATATAATTAACATAATTTAACAAGTATATGCAGGACATTATTTTAAACGATATCTGCGAAAAAAGTAGCAACATGTTTTAATTTACCTGCTTTACAGAAAGTATAATTTCGTTCTTATTTCAATATAAAGGGAGATAATTTCAAAATTTAAAACTTTGGTTCGTAATTTCATTATAATGACAAGGTTTTATCAATTGTTTTTTGCATTTTTTATCACTCGAAACCCAGAATAGTTATTTAATAAACTTAAACCCCGTTCTTGATACTATTCTTATTTTTAATGTAAAAATGTTTGTTTTATATAAATAGGAGATAACTCTGATACTTACTTTGAATCACATATAATAAGTGGAAAATAAGAACACCTTCTGACATGCCAAAGTTATCAAATGCTTTACATTATAAAATCAACTTATTTATTTCAGTATATATATATCGTCACATTAGTGGTAAAAGATGCTATGAGTATATGAACAAAGAAGGCACCTAGCCCCTTTTACTTCTAAGGTGACGATATACATATGAGTTTAAAATGAAGGAAGTGAATAAGTGAAAGAATATAAAAATCAAGAGAATGTACACCCCCACCCTCAACCCCAATCCCCGCCCTCAATCTCCCATTTTTATTTCTTTTAAGAAAATATAATAGATTGTTATAGATTGCTTTTTAATGCCAATCTGATTTAAATATCAATGTTATGATATTATAACAACATCAGTACTCCCAATTATTTCTTTAAACACAAATATATACATGTTTACTTATTTACAACAAATATATTAACTGATGCAGATTGAATAAAATGTCTACCTTATGTCGCAATCATTATTGAAGAACTAAAACATTTTAGAAATCTTGAGTTGTACTCAACATACATGTACCCCATACAGAAGTCAAATCATATTAAAGCAAGATAGAATATTGTTCAAAATATGTCGAACAATTAAGGCTTTTATAGTGTATATTTGTCTATCGTTTATACTTTTATAAAGTTTGCGGGTGGTAAATTGTTAAACAAAGTAGATATGTTTCCTCTAATTTTCCCATTTCCTCATTTGCAAAATTTATATGATACTTGATGTCTGAATAAAATAAAAAAATTTTTTTATATATACATGTTATTGTCGAAAATCGCAGATGTTTGAAATAGTTAAAATACTAGTTGAATATCCATCACGGTGTCATACATTTCGAGGAGTAAAAACCGAACAGTTTTATTTCATATACCTGTAAAATATATATAAAAAAAAGCAGTTGCTGACATTTTATAAGCGTCGTGCCGTATGTGTTATGACCAAAACACAAGAGGTGCACGTGGCTTCGCCCGATATAATATCATATAGCAATTCTGCGATAACCGAGCACATGGCTACTCTTTTACGAAACTATAACACACACTTCAGACAAAAGAAAACTACATTAAACATGCGCTAATGCAAGATACAATAGAAGTAACGACTTTCAAACGCGCATTGCCTTCTATAAACAAACACTCAGTATTACCAATGTATCTTCAAGCTAAATGGATATCTGGCCGCAAGGGTCAAGCACATTACACAACGTAATGGCGACCATTAGCACGAGCGCAAATAACGACGGCGTGCGCGTTATCAAACTCTCGTTTAAATCTCGTTCGATTTAGATGTGTTCATTCTTGTTTATTTTGTTTCTTTTTGATGAATTTAGAATAAATGAGGCTACATGGCAGAGCTGCGATGACGTATAAACAAACAACCGACCCCATATCGAGACCGTGGTAGTCAAAATAGAAAACCAGAAGCTGACGAGCTCTGGCAATGTGTTGCTAATGTATGTCACGTTAATAGTATAACCGTTGTTTTCGTGTTGTTTTTTTAGAAAACACCTTTAAATTTTAGTATATGTATGACAACTATTTAATTATTACTCAGGCTTTGAAAGTCTAGATAACGAAACCGGTTAGCCAATAAATATAATAACCATGCATCCAAACGTTTTTTATTTGAGATATATATTATTATTATCCAATAGTCGTGTATCTATTATTCTAACACGACCTCCGCAGTCTTTCATATACACAAAGAAAAGAGACAGCTGTATGTTATTCTACGATAAAATACAGCTGTTCCATTAATTCCACACGTATATTTCATCCGTTGGAAGCGCCGCGTTACATGACGTCACTTGGTAAATATACGTCACCCAGACAAAAACTCAACAGTAATTTTAATGAAATGTTAATTACAACAAACTTGCCATGCTCCCAAACCGTGCACACCCCATATATAAACCCATATGCATCAGTACATATAACATTAATAAGCATCTTGAACAAGATGCGAAATTTTGACGTCATACCGCGCAAGCTATATGACGTAAGCAATGACTTAGTTGTTTGTCACGTGACTACTAGTCTATTGAAACGCAGAACTTTGCATATGGGGGCGCCCAATGGAACAGCCTGTAAACAATGCAGCCTGATTACCTTGACCTCCGATATATCAATAGCGTCAACAATGGAGTTCTTGTTGTGTTAGAATCGAAATAATAAATAAGTACATGTATTTTACCGGTGAATAAAATACAGTTAGTCGTTCGGATGCGAGTAATTAAATCACTACGCATCCTAACTCCTAACTGTATTTTATTCACCAATAAAACACAGGTACGTATTTATTATTTCTTAAGTTTAACCTTATTTATTTTACATCGATTGTAGCGAAAGCTCTCGTTTTTAATTTTAATCACTCTAAATGTCTGGTTAGAACTAGAACTAAGAAAATGCAGATACAGTGTCTTGAATAAAATATTGTTTAAATGAATTTGACTTCTTCATAACATAAATACATAAATGAATGTCACTGTTCAAACAAATGTATTTTCACTGGAATGTTAACGGATTTATTCAAAATATAATGGCTCCAACACAGAAATCCTTTTCCAAAGCACACAGTTGTATTAACCGGGATTCCGCGCTTGCAGGATTTTAACAAAGAGTGTATAATTTAGAATTGTGATTTATATCCTAAATGTCTCAGAGAATTTAATTGTATTCGTTTTCGGATTTTATTACCCAATATTCGGCATTTTCTAACGAATTGGGCCGTTGTATAAACAACATAACGAGCCAAATTAATATTGGCAATCTCCAAAGAAACCAATGAATATTTTGTCATTTCGCAAACATTCGCCGTTTATACGGATATTGTATCAGTATTAACAGCGATAGACAATATCTTCACCAAATAGGCAACGATCGAAAAATGTAGAATCAATGCCAAAGAAAATGCCAACGAAAATGACATCACAAATTAATATTTCAGCTTAACAATCAGGGAGCAATCAAACGGCCCTGGTTACATGGTTACACCATAGTTACACACATGCTACTCTCTCACGTGGTTTTAAGTTTGTTGTTGATTTCTTTTGTTATTTTGATTGCAATATCTTAAACTGTAAAAACATGATAAAGAATCATTAATTCACAGACAGAATGACTAGTAAAAGACATGATATTGGAATAAGGCATCGTTTTGTACTGACCATCTGTAAAACAAAAAAGTAATTAAACTAAATATCAGTGGTTTAAACAATATTGTATGCGCGAATTTTATGCATCAAAATAACAATACTGATATATGGCATTAATTTATACTCAATTTACTGCATAAATTCATTCAAAAAATGATGTGTACATTCATTCAACAATAGTTTGAGTATATTCATACACGGTATATTGCACACGTTCATACACAATACACTGCATACGTTCAAACACAGTATATTGCATACGTTCATACACAATACACTGCATACGTTCAAACACAGTATATTGCATACGTTCACACACAATACACTGCATACGTTCAAACATGATATATTGCATACGTTCATACACAATACACTGATTCACAAACACATTCAAACACGGTATATTGCATACGTTCATACTCAATACACTGATTCACAAACACATTCAAACACGGTATATTGCATACGTTCACACACAATACATTGCATACATTCAAACACAGTATATTGCATACGTTCACACACAATACATTGCATACATTCAAACACAGTATATTGCATACGTTCATACACAATCACAATACACTGCATACATTCAAACACGGTATATTGCATACGTTCATACACAATACACTGCATACATTCAAACACGGTATATTGCATACGTTCATACACAATACATTGCATACATTCAAACACGGTATATTGCATACGTTCATACACAATACATTGCATACGTTCATACACAATACACTGCATACATTCAAACACGGTATATTGCATACGTTCATACACAATATACTGCATACATTCAAACACGGTATATTGCATACGTTCATACACAATACACTGCATACATTCAAACACGGTATATTGCATACGTTCATACACAATACACTGCATACATTCAAACACAATACACTGCATACGTTCATACACAATCACAATACACTGCATACATTCAAACACGGTATATTGCATACGTTCATACACAATCACAATACACTGCATACATTCAAACACGGTATATTGCATACGTTCATACACAATACACTGCATACATTCAAACACGGTATATTGCATACGTTCATACACAATACATTGCATACATTCAAACACGGTATATTGCATACGTTCATACACAATACATTGCATACGTTCATACACAATACACTGCATACATTCAAACACGGTATATTGCATACGTTCATACACAATATACTGCATACATTCAAACACGGTATATTGCATACGTTCATAAACAATACACTGCATACATTCAATCACAATACACTGCATACGTTCATACACAATGCACTGCATACATTCAAACACAGTATATTGCATACGTTCATACACAATCACAATACACTGCATACATTCGTTAACACTCTTTACAAATCCTTGCATGATGTTTGCAAAAAAGGTCAACTATAATTTATGTTGTTTTTCAACAAAACAAATTAAATAAAGTGTCCGTTTTTTTTGACAATGTTCACACTTACTTATGTCGGAAATTTGTACACGAAGGTTGAACATGACCCACTCTTCTGTATACTGTGTATGAAAGAAAATAAAGTAATTTATTTAAAAACTGAAACAATTTCCAACATTGAAATGAGTCATCCCCGATGACCAATTTAAATAAATATTTACATTTCAATTAATAAGCATGATAAATTCGAAAATATTTCGGCTACCCCACATAACCAACTGAGCTGTATCCTTAAACGGAATTTTATGAATGGAAATATGAATGGAATTCCTTAACTTTCCCAGCGTTTCTCAGGGTAGGGGTCGGCCATCTAAGTAGACTAAATAAGACCCTAATCCATTCCAAAAATGGCACGCGCTGCCCGGGATGTGCAATTTGAAATAATTTTCAATCTTTAATGAAATTACGGGTTCTTTGATATACGGCGATCATTTTCCAGGAGTTAGAGTCACTTGCGTAATTGAAAATCCTCCATGTTAAGTGACATTGTTATAGTTGATAAGGCTGGATAAAGCAGGGTTATTTTGTTTATATAACGTATGGAAGTATGATGAATATGAGATTATACCACACATATCCGGTTAAATATTAAAATAAATGGGCATAATAGATGTAATAATATGGCCGATAAACTTTCTTTGATGTTCTAGTGAAATTTTCGTAGCTGATCTTCAATTTCTATTGTTCGTTTAGTTTTATCATTTGATACGTGATAAATAAACGTTAGATAACAATTTTTATTTAATTGAAATCGCAAAGTTGTCCTAAGATGTTACATTAATGAAATTATGCGCATTAAGAGATTTTCCAAGTTTACTAGTATGCAAGTATTTATATCATGTAAATACACATTTTGCACCTATGTTTGAATTTAATTGAATTGGGTTTTAAGGTGCACCAACACATGAAAGGTTATATGGCGCCTAACAGGCATGAACATGCCAGGCTTATCCTCCATGTACTTCGAGATAAAATATGGAAAATGGGCCTAGAACCTTCCCACCCTGAACTGCAGAGTTGCTGCAAATTCTATCGTAGAAACTCCATTTACGCTGGAGCCACGTTTATTGTTTTTCTGCCACTGCTCTTTTGATGCGAGCGAGATGGCACCTGAAACAATGCAGGGATCATGATGAAGACATTTAATGAACATGAACAAAAAATGATAATATGAACATGAATTTGGGGGGATTCTACCCCTCTGCCTACCCCTCCAAAGGGATCTGCAGTGGCCCTATTCTTTGGCCCGTGACCAAACGGGGCCCCGGGAACCACACGGGGCGCCTAAGTTTGAACACGTAAAGTGCGTGTTTAGATAGAGGTCACAACGTTATTCGTTACTGTCTAAACGTTACTGTCTAAACGTTACTCGATCTTGCGTTTAAAGTGCGATAGTAAAAAATAATATACGTGTTTAAAATGTATGGACATCATGTTGCCGTGTCACACTTAATGAATTCTGCAAATAACCCCTTTCTTTCCTTGGATATCAATTTGCACTGCATGCACCGCAATGTTGTTACTTCAGCCGATGCCGATTAACGGCTTGACGTGGTGATTGCGCTAAAACAAGGATTTATAAATATATATATATATATATAAATCCTTGGCTAAAATAGCACACGGGCACTGCATTTTAAAAAACTATATCTTACTCCTTTTCAGTGTCAAATTTCGCTAATTGTGTCCCGAATTTAAACATACATGTAATGATTTCATTAACATAATTATAATATTATTTTTTTTTGAAATTTCTTACTGGTAAAAGGAAAGTAATTGATTTGTATTATTTGTTTGATGAACGTTATTATGTAAACTTATCAACAAACAAACGCTAACCATACCTTTTAGAAATACAAAGAAGATACAATGCATTATGTGTATTGAAAAGCACAAGGGGAGTTTGAGATTCACGGGCCGACGTACACATTAGTACCTCGTTAAGCTCTTCCAACAGTATTTCTATATCAAGCTGCAGCAGTTGTGTTCCGTTTAGTATACCTACAATTGCTCCCGTTTTAAACGTCTGGCTAGTTTAGTCTTTTTGGAATACTCTGCCGCCTGACTGGCATAATTACACACAATGAACCACTTATTATTATCCAAACTGCTTACGTTAGTACTGACACAGATGAACTTTTATAAATACGAAAAATATGGTTTGTCTCTATAGATTATAGATTTAATTTATAAAGAAACGATATAAAACATAGTTATATTTAGTTCAAATCTAGATTTTGGATAGTGTGATTGTAAACCTGCGTAAAGTGCTAAATCACACATGCACACACTATTTTGTTAGGACTGGTGGTTTAACCAACACTAAGTAGAATGCAGTGGCTCGTATTTGTGTACTACTATTAAATAAGGCTGACCCTGTCGAAAAAAAATAGGTATGATATTTCAATCAGAAAATATTTTTCAAGATCACTTGCATATTCAATCAATATACCATCAGTTTTAATTGTTACGATCATCTACAGCAGTATTTATTGTGTTGTTTAAATGATTTGTTATATATGCAATTTGACAACTTGATGACCAATGCATTACCTACGTCCGTCAGTCACAATACATGCGCGTGTACAATGTTCACTTGCTTGACAATTCATAACTTTCACATGACATCATCAACATAATTTTACCAATCACTGATCAATACAATTAAATACTTCCACATTCTGGTAGGGGGTAAACTCGGTGTTTATCGTTGGTGCTCAACTGACTTTAGCCCTTATAAAATTAGTTTGTAGTGATAATTATATTAAAAGCTTTGTTTTTTGTGTACATCTATGTATCTTCTTTTGGTGTTGTCTGATTTTAAAACACCAATACATTTAATTTAAATCATGGTCTAATATTTTCATTTTTCATATAGAGATTGAGGATAAAGTCCGAGTAAACCCCTTTATTTTCACCTACTGAATATCTTGACCTACCGGAAGTTGATCAGATGTGAAAGCTATGAATATGTACTTAATTATTTAAGTTTTAAAATTTTAATTTATTGTTAAAAACGTATACAATTTACGAGTTTTAAACATTAGTTTTATATTGTATACAAATCACCTAAAGGTTGAATAAGTCTTAATCAATGCATCTCAAATACCACATTTTTTAGAAAAATCATGAAGTTTCTAGACATATTTTTTCTTTCTGTACCATTGTTTTAATCATGTTTGTATAGACTGTAAATATATTCTATTTTGTCTGAGGACCATATGTTAGACTGGCTTGTAGCCAAATATGTTATCCTGTTGAAATAAAGATATTATTGTTTTTCTTGTACACTGATGGGGGTGATGTACCTTTCTTTTAACTATCGTCTGCCACATACTAATACAATACATGATTTTTTCTCTGTTGTGCAGTTTTGATTTATCGAATTATTTATCTTTTGCAATTATTCATTATCCCATTATAATTATGCCGTTTGAGGCACCGCCATGTGTATATTTCTCGCTCGAATGTCTCCAAATGGCATTTTCTTGTTTCGTCACCTAAGAAACCATGATCTGCCAATCAAACGTCGCTAAAAGCGCATTGATGACAAGTAGAAACGAATTTAGACGGGTTTACGGTGTTAGCGACAATTGTGCTTCATTATCGGGTAATTGGCAGTTCATAGCCCAGTCTGACCCGCCATTAATGATCTAATTGACGAAACGTGGCACAAAACTCGCAAAATTATTGCCTTTTAACAGTTTCAGTAACAATTCGTCGACTTCTCAATTGATTTGACAAATTAAATTCCTTGTATTCAAAAACCACGCTAAAGCACGAATTGGTTTAGACCCAAATGGGATTAAATTGAATGGGTGAAATTAAGGGAAATTAATTCTTTCTTTGCAACAAAACGATAAGTGGTTGCGTATTGTGTTCAACATTTAAGGAATTTCATCAAGGATTGATACAGAACATTTTCTTTAAATGAAACTTTATTTCTATTAACTGTTTTACATTACTTAGAATGTCACCAGAGAGCCGTATATAATTTATTTCAATGTCCTAATAAATATATTAGTAGACGCAGCTGATCACAAGTAATGGATTACTTCCCTTCATAACTCGTCAATTTACTTTCGGATTTTTATTTTTATTTTTGTCTTTTCATAAAAAAAAATGTTTCACGGGACACACGACGTGTTGTTGTTGTTTTAGTTTTTCTGAGGTAACACTAGTTTTGCAGTATCATTTGAAATCATTCGAATCATTTGATTTGTTTAAATAGTAAATCAATCTAAAATTATATATTCTCAGTTTTATTTTATTTAAATATTAAAAAATAAATAAAAAGTAAATGCAATATTATTTAGAATATTGAATTGATTGCCAATATAATTCGGAATCGAAATACATGTATCACGTGATAATTAAATATTTATTTAAATAGTCGAACATTTCTGTTTTTGATGTTTCTATTCAAGATTATTGCGTTATCTTTAGTTTATAAACACAAACTACAAGCAAGTGAAACACCTGTGGGAACAGGTAATTTGCTTATGAACCATGTCATTGCATCAATGCATATTACCGGGAAATGATCATAAATTACTTTTTATATGATATGATACACATTTGAAAGTAAGTATCACATTTTTAATGAATGCCTCATCACTCCCTATCATTCAATTCAATTTTCAATGTTCAGTCATCAATTCATTTTTTCGTAGTGAAACAAATTTTTAAAGCTAATATGCGCCCCTTAGCTTTGATGTCAATGAGCTGTCACATTTACAAATTAACCTTTTCACGTGGTAAAGAGGACCTTATTAGTTACACGTTTTAAATACATGCACAATATAAAAAAATCACCGAGTTTTCATTGAATAAATATTCAAATTTAAACTTATCCGCAATTTTTCGGTGTGTCGATTCAATTTTTTTTGAACGCGTATTAGGTAAACTATCCGTTTGAGAATAAATTGTATTAATTTGATAATATTCAATATTTCGTTTCCGAGACGTGCACATAGTTAATGAGCCGCGAAAGCGCCCCCTGTGTGATGTGGTAACGCCACCTGGCAGATGACAATAATCCGGACATGATACCATTTAAATTGCTTTTCTTCCATTAAAGGTGATTTCATTTAATTGAAATTCACCACGTTTATTTTTGGTCTGTTGTTCCCATGGTGTCCTAATGCGGCAATTCAGCCATAACTACATGTAATATTTTTTGTAGAATGCAGTCCTACATCATAATTTATATCACCAATACCAAATTTGTACTATTATATACATTTACTTACTTGCATTGCTTGCCTTTGCCAAATACTTCTCATATATTTTATACGTTTTAAATAGCATGAAAGACATTGATTATACTCCTCAGACTACTTTCATGCAGAATGCTAGGAACAAATCAGATGCATTCCACAGTAGTTTCTATAATATGTTTTTCAAAAAAAAATCCTCATTAGGGGCTATAGCCCTAAACCAGCAGTAGAGAAATAGTAGACGACGCCCTAACTTTGCACAACCAATTCGTAATACATAGTATACTGAAAGGAAAAAGTTACGCATAATCAAAAACGTGCCTATACTACACTTCTTGCACGTAATATTCCAGATATATATCAACGTGTTTTGTACAAAAGGGGCTACGACTAATTACAGAAAGGACAACTCTGTCATGTAGTAGGCCTTTTAATTAAAGTATACTTTGTTACACGAAATTCATAAATGTTGAAGTTTCGCTTGACAAAGTCAAATCATTTCAGTAATATTGTTTAATGTTAAGAGATTGCAACGTTTAAAGCCTAAGTTTACTCACCTGCTTGAGCCAAATGCGCAATTAAACATACAATATATAGCGGAATAGTCTGATCATCTTCGACGCTTGATTGTAAATACAAACGTCTTGACCGTTTGTGCAAAACAAATTTGAAACTGGAAGCACGTGAGCGTTATTTTTATTTTTATTAAAGTATTTCTGACCATCCGCATTTAGTTCGTCGATATAATAATGAAGTTTCCCTCTTCGTTTATCGTTGTTTATTAATAAATGTATTGTCTTTCTGCCTTTCTGTATATCTTGGATAGCACGTGTTCCTGTCTCAGCCAATCAGAAACCTTACCAGTGTATCGACAAAAATCAAACTATGTTCAAGAGGACTATTCTAGACGTTTGTCTTGAAAACAAGCAAGCGTCGCAGATGACCTAGACTAATAGCGGAAATACCAATTATGCGTTTCTTTCTCTTTTTAGTATCTATAACAAATGTTACGATCTGCAGTCAGATTGGTTCCTGTCGAGCGCTCTGCTCTCTTCAATGCGGACGAATGTATTTCACATTTTCCATGACAATACTATTTAATAATTTACCCATATAATGCATGTTACCTTTCACATCGTTTTACATATGCCGTCATGATGCCTGGTTGATGTATGTACTTTTTGCCAAATGCAATCTGAATTATAAACAGTCGAACTGCAAACGGTATATGTACCAAATAATATGTCACTGTCAAAGAAACAACCTTGACAACAGATGACTAACTAAAGTCGACATAAAAACTAAAGCCAGATGCCTTGACACCAGATGACTAACTGCTGTTGACACACATACCAAAGACAGATGCCTTGGCACAAGATGACTAACTGCTGTCGACATAAATACCAACAAAAGATGATTTGACACCAGATGACTAACTGCAGTCGACATAAATACCAAATAAGGATGATTCGAAAACAGATGACGTACTGCAGTCGACATAAATACCAAAGAAAGATGATCTGACACCAGATGACGTACTGCAGTATCTAACCATCGACCATCGCATCTTACCATCGACAATGGTGATATGCGATGTTAAGATGGCCCTAACAGGACACCGTACCGGGTTATGAAATGCAGTCGATATAAGTACCAACATTGCTGACTAAAGACGGTAAGTTGCAGTCCGGAGTAGACACCATATATGCATTATTTCTCGTTGCCAAAACAAAACTAGTATAAACCATGAGATAGATTTAAACAATTGAAGACACATGTGAAGCAATGTAGCGCAGGAGTGCGTACATTTGACGGAGTATACACATGTGTGTAAGCACTCCATATTCCGGCACCTACCTCGAAGGAGTATTTTTTTAACCATGTCAATGGGCATCGTAAATCGAGTTGCAAAGGTATGCTAAGCGTATTATGGTCCACCCCTTGCAGACGCGATCCATTACGTGGTCCGAGTATTAACTTTCATACCCCATCGAACCCCTTCTCCAAAAAGAGAAAACGGGGTTGGCTGGGGTATCAAATAAAACCTTTATTTCGGCTTAAAAGGTTTGTATATTGTAAAATTAAAACATTTAATAGTTAATTTTAATATGTTATCGTATTTTGTTCAGTAAAAAAAATGTTTTTAAATGTGTTTTATTATCAAAATGTCCGTTTTAAACTCCTAGTAATATAATGGTTTCCCATCGCTTAATGGAATTAAGAATAAAATCAAACATACATCGGCTAAGTAGGATTTTCTTTTTATACACTTAGCCGAGAATAGTACAATACTCGCCAAAAATGGACGACAACTGACTAACTTAGCCGCAACAAAACATTGTTATTGTTTAAGTTAATATGCATCATCACTTGTATATAGAAGGAGCTAGTAACATTGTCTAGTTTGGTTTAAAACATAGTTTATGTCATAATCTTACAACATTGCAAACTTGATACACATAGAAAGAATCATTTCTTCTTTGAATGTATGCAATTCAATGTTGAAAGGCTCGAACTCTTCCAGTCAACACGTTCGTTTCATCCTTTAAGCTCAAATACATTATTGTTTGGAAGGTTAGATCTTACAACACAAGAAAATGGTTTGATTTTTAATTCTGTTCAAAACTTTATTAGAGATAGTCATCGATTTACTTAGGTTTGCCATTACATTTTATCTGTCTAATCAACCCGAGCAATGTTACATGTGTTGCATTATTCTTTCTACCACTTCTACTTTTTCTTTATTTTTTTTCTATTTTCTTATTATCTTAACATGTTCTACTACATATCATGATGTAGTTAATTCAGTTTATTGATACGTGTTAATAGCAATTGCCATTCATTATATTTGTTAAAACTACATTGCAGGGAAGGGCCGTAACTAATGTGGGTAGCATTTGTGGCCCGACCCGATTGCATTGTACTTGTACATATACGGCAATAAAATATGTTTAAATCATAGAAAGAATCTAGGTTGTCCTTCGGTGTGTCCTCGAGATTTAGTTTGATTGTCAATTGTATCTGTCTCATAATTATCTTCGTTGTCATTTCTGCATTTAAATTCCGTATTTTCTGACAATTCTTCTTCATCTATCACTCTAGGTTTATTTCCAAAGTTATTTTTTTTTCGGCCGATAATGAGACTAAAATGGGACATCTGTTTATGGCAATCATTTGCAACAATGGAAGAAAAATGGCGGACGTATCAGGTCCATCTTTCCGCAATTATTGTTTAATCCCCCTATCTGTCAAACAGACGATTGTTTTATGTTTTTCATTCACCTGGGTGACGCGTTGGACACTAATCCTTCTCTGTGATCTAAACGCTCGTCTTCAAGAGTCACAGGTGTCGCTAGTGCCATCACCAGACGACGTAACATATGGTAACGTGCTTAGCACAGGACAAATCAAGTAAAGAATAACTGAGCATGTCAAAGGTAATTTTACAGGCCAAAGGTCAAGTTTCTTTTGAAGGAATCGATAATTGATCATTATAAAGTGTGAATTTCTGAAAAGTAGTCAAATGGTAATACAAGCATGCTTCATTGCAAATAGACACACTTGAAAAATGTAAAATATACCTATACTACGAAATGTTTTTGTTTTTCCAAGAACAATTATTATACTATAGCGTTTTATAAAATAAATACAGAACAAGAAGATAATGGATTTAATCTATGCATACCTTTAATATATTTCCTCTAACTTTAAGAGTCGAGCGTATACCGAGGGATGTCTGCATTGTAAACGTAAGCATTTGTTGTTACAACCTAAATCTTGTAAATAACTTTAAAACAATTAAACATCCTTCTCATTTCAAAATAACTCAAAATTAAATTGCAATTAATCTGAAAATTAATCCAGACATGTTTAAATTTAAATCTATAACCAAAATCAATGAAGTGTAAAATGTAGGGCTATGTCGTGAACTTCTTGTTGAAAGTTATCCTCACTGCTGACAATGTTCCCAATTTAATAAAGAGACAAACAAAAATGTGTTGAAATTACAAAAATGCATATGTAATTTATTCATTCTAATGCATTTTTGATTATTTCATTATTTTGAAGGGAAAAAAAAGATTTAAGAACTGGAATTACCATTAAAATGATCGTAAGAAGTTTCGTGAAATGGGGCACAACATTGTCAATATATTTTAGGGACAAGCGGTAATATTTGCTTTTTTTTTATATAGGATTTATTTTTAACGCACGGCGTTCCTTTAGTTTTTCTTTTTATTTAACATAATTTTTGTAATCAATGATTATGGTACTAATTGTTGATTGTATTTCACTAAAAATACATTTAAAACTAAGGCAGAATAGCGAAGAAAAAAATGAAAACAACTCCAAATTATCTTACGTTTTATTTAATTATATGCAAGAATATTTTAAAGTCAAAATAATATTTGAATAATGAATCTAGTCAGTATGCTTGATAAATGCTCTAAGATTACCATGTGTCCCTTTAAGAAATACACTATTTTATTTTACTCTGTAGTAAAAGAAATGCCAATGGACATTTGCAAATTTAATCGTTTGAAATTAATGCAAATTGATGAGTATTTCATTCAGATATTTAAGATGGGATCTCTGAAACGTAACACTCACCAAGGCGTCATTAATAGTTTGAAGAATGGTGCTGTAATAGTATTGGATGAAATTCACCTTTGATGCAAATTACAAACCTTTCGCGACTGTTTTATCGACAGAGCATAATATTCGATGAATTAAAAGTTTATGAAGCAAATAAGCCATTCTTCAAATATAGCTCCTTTAACCAGTATCTTCTATACTACACGCACGTTTGTGCGTAACGTTGAACAATATACAAAACACATTTGGCTAGCTCTGCATGCATACATGGTGCCGTATTTGGTCATGTTATTGTAAGAAGACATTATTTTTCTATGCAGTTATGCAGCATTGTTTATTCCCGATTTAATATAGACTGAAGTTATGTGATTTAATAAAAGTTCATTTGTCAAAAGTTACACGTTAATAAAGATGCAGATCGAATGAAATAAATTACAGTTTTATAGTTGAAATATATTTTGCCACGATTTTATAATTCAGAAATAATATGAAATTGGTCAATTACTTTTTTATTTATTTATTATAAATAATTGGTATTTTCAGGAACCTCTATAATTATGTCTTTACTTTTTTCCCATACTTTTGGCGGCAAGTTTGAATTGCAGACGATAGTATTGTCCACTTTATTACTGAGTATATTAACCCATACACACTCTACTATAGAAGAAGACTTTATTGGATAGCAATCCGAGAAATCATATTCTCGTTCTCATCGAGAGTCACGACCCAACGATATTAAAACTACTTTTAACCATCAATCAATCGCTGTCAATCTATTTAGCAACATTTGGAACTACTTTATATAAGACCGCTCCCATGTTTTTGATTCTTTTAAATAAGGAACAATGAGGTCAGAGCGGACAGAGTTTTCCTAAGCCTAATTTATGGTGGATAAAAATGGTCGCAATGGCAGACCCTTTAAACACTTGTTAATATAACTGACAGAAATAAGAATTAATTGAATTTTAATCGCACAGTAGCGTGAACATTTTGTTTGAAATTCTACAAATTTGGTGTATGAATATTCACACTCATGTGCAACAAAGAGTTCGAAGATGTCAATATAATAATTTTAATAAGCCGGTAATTTGGAAAGGTTGACTCTTTGTCGAAGTTTAATATTCTAGCAAATGGGAAAATTAAGACGTTTAAACAGGAACGTTTAGTACATTTGAGCCTTGGGCATTGGATCAAAATAGACTTGGTTTTATCATTTTAAAATCCAAATGGATGAAGACAGTAATTTATTCTGTACATGCATATCACCTCGACTGCTGTATTGTAGTGCGTATCACCTCGACTGTTGGATCGTAGTGCGTATCACCTCGACTGTTGGATCGAATATTGGATCATTATCCATTATCACAGGAGGCGCGTCAGTCTCAGGACAAGTTAACCTAATAATTGAGTAACATGTACATGTTACACTTCATATTATTTAACCGATTACGATCGATATTCCTGATGCTAATTTAGGAACGTTTAACAGTCAGTTTGTTTTGCGAGACACACATTACAGTTAAATCATGCTCCAACCTTTGCATACGAGCAAGATTCAGTACCTGCTGGAATATGGTCCAGTCCCAGCCTACATTTTTCTGCACTGTGGGGGAAATGATTTAGGGAAATACCCATTAAAGGTTCTTAGAGAGCATGTTCAGCTTTTGACTGAGTTTTTTAGGGTCAATTTGCCTGATGTAGTCGTTATTTGGTCTCAAATACTTCCAAGGTTTTCATGGCGTTATTCTAACAACCCTGCTGCAATGGAGAGGGCCAGAAAGCGGCTAAACAGTTATGCTGCTAAGGCGATAGTAGATATTGGGGTCCTTTATCAGCTACACCCACACATTAAGGCTGATGATACCTGTCTTGAATAGGATGGTGTTAATTTATCAAATGTGGGAAACGACTTGTTTCTTAACCAGTTAGCAGCTGGTTTTGAATGTTTCATTGAAAGTAGGCAGTGATAAGGAAAATATATTCTTTTTTGGCGCCGTTTCTGTTTTGGGCGTGGCATTAGGATATTTTGCTTTTATTTAGGCACTCTTCGCTGCTGCCAAAAAATGTTTCCCTTATTTTTGGCGGTGGATGGGAGCCTGAACACTCTATGACATGGAGTGTCCGGGCACCCATCCATATGGCGGGCAGCGAAGGTGTGAAAGGAAGGACATATAACTTTCAGTTTAACTTTATTCAGCTCCTGTATACCCAGAGACTGAATTGTAATCTAAACATAAATTATATACAAATTTGCTGTCCGTACGAATTTCTAAAAAAACATTTCAATTGATTGAATTCGGTGCACTTGTAATTATGCTTGAATATCAACCGTGCTTTCAACACTTGCTTAAATCAGAAAAGTTGCTTTCATAATGAACATTTAATTTGGTGCACATGTATCTATGTCCTTAATATTGTAATATTCAATTTGCTTTTTTGCTTAATGCTTTCTGCTGTAAGGGCTTGCCATAATGGTCTTTTGTGCTTACCGGTAGCCCAATTGTTAAACATTCAATCCATGCCACGCCCAATATTTGCCAAATCTATTAAAGTTTAAAAAATATTTTTATGGGTTGTTATTACAGTGCTCTCCAATAATTATCCCTTTATTAGATAGATACCTCCTTAGAGAACAAAGACATCAAAACTAAGCTGAAACCGTATTCATGTGCGGTTCACGATTTGAGTTTAGGGGTGGGGTTGAAAACTAAGTGGTGGGCTAGAGGGGTCCCTGGGTATAACACACCAAACTTGTTTTGTTTCGTACATGACATTTGGTGAATTTTGGTGCATTTTCAGAGAATTAAAAAAGACGGTAGCGTTTGATGTTTGTCATAAATCGTGTCGTGTCGTACCCTTAACGATTTGTTCTTTTGTTGCTCTGACTTCTGCTGCCAAGTCACTGAGTACTTGCATTGTGGCTTTCTAGGAATTTATTTTTTTATTTATATATACATGATCATTTATATTGCCTATTAATGCTGCCTTGTTTGTTAGAGAATATAACATTATATATAGAGGATATCTTTATTTACCTGTCCTTTTTCTTGGAATGTCACTAGGGGAAGAGTGAGGTATGGTGCATCCTAGAACGTGATTTAAACCCACAGCGGCCTTTTATGCCGTTGACCGTTGCAAGGCGGTAGTCTTATTGCCAACCCATTTATGCTTGTGATGTTATGTCTTGCCTTTTATTTATCTTTTTAATTATTGTTTGTTTCTATGCTTGTTGTTGGTTGACTGTGGTTCTTGAATGCTGCATTACCTGTTCGACTTTTATATCTACCTTTCGTCATTCAATCCAACGATAATCTTGGTTGACTCGGCGGGCACTAACTCCCTGAAATCCGACACATGTACGTGTACTTGTCGGATTTACCGACACATGTACGTGTACTTGTCGGATTTAAGAAGAGTCGGGCGCGCGCAAAATATTGTTTTCTTAAATAATGATTGCACTCCAAAGCAAAATTAACTCATAAGTTTTACCCATTTACCAGCTTATATGCGTTATCTGTGAGAGGAAAATCGTAGGCTAGATAAGGCTTGACAGCATTTTGTTCATTTTTGCAAGACTATAACTTTCTATTCTAAAGTACTGAAGTATCAATTTTGAATAAAATTACCATTTAATCTCTGATTTATTGTCTGAAAGAACAATTTCGTGTTTTCTGAACGTTGGTTAGGCCGTACTTCATTAATCCCAATGGAATCTAGTAAATGCTTCAAATGACTTAATTTATATTTTGAGAGGATAATATTACATATTTAGCATCATGCTGCTGTAAAGCTTTTAACCAATATTAAATATTAGAAAGGGCCTGGTAATACAAGAATTCTACTAAGTTCGCTATATATTATAGGTTATTGCATTTGTATGGCTAAATATTACTTGGAACGAGTTGTTTTGGCAAAGGACGACGAACTTGCGAGTCGTCCTGCGCCAAAACAACGAGTTCCAAGTAATATTTAGCCATACAAATTCAATAACCTTTTTATTGTATACTTTCATATTGTTTTTGATCAATGTTAATTGTATGACTATTACTTTTCATTGTATTTGTGTTCTTTTTATAGCTTTTGATGGAATTCCTATCTTGCCATTCGGTTTCATTTTGTGTGGATGATTATTTTGCGCGAAAAGGACGTCGACGTCGGATGACGTCATTAAAAACATCAAGCGATTTTCGGAAGTTTGTTTACCATTCGATAACGTTAAAAACAGTGGGTGAGTGACCATTTGAATTATTTTATCAATATTTGCCATAAAAGGTTGTAAAAAAACACGTATTTTTTTGTTGACACTATAGGAAGGATTCCGTTATTTTTATTTGAAAGTAGTTCCTTATTTCTATTTCGCGGCTCTTAGCAAGCACGAGCAAAAGTTCCCGTGCAATATCAATGCGTGCAATATCGTAGAATATTGCACGCTTAGCTCAATGCAAACTAAACGGGACAATATGAAAGTATACAATAAAAAATAATATTGTGTCGTATTTCTAACACCTAGGATGCCCTTGCAACATTGCAAATGCATACTTCCGACATACTATCCTTATATACATTGCAATTCTTCACTAGAATAGTTTAGAAGTGGCGTTATCAATTTATATTTGACTGCTTTTGTATTTGTTGGTGAAATAAATTTAAACATTTCTTTATTTTATAATTGGCATTTTGTGCAGTCCTTACAAGGGAGTTATGAGCCTCCCAAAATATACAACTGTAGTGAAGATTTCTAATTATACTCCATCGTAAAAAATATAAATATCTAGACATAGTTCGACTTTTTTTAAATATCACTCGTTTCTTTTAATTAGAGTTAACTTTTAATCTCCGTTCTATACAACATGTTTATAACATGTGTAAACTCTCTGGTAATTCATCCGCATAGTTGTCTATTATAGTATATCATCAACGTACAACAGCATAAACATTTTAAACATAGTTGCACCTAAGCCTGGTTATTTACTATGTAAAATTTCATTCAAAAACAAAGAAAATGATAGTGGGAATAAACATTCACCCTGCCGAACACCTAGGCTACACTACTGTTTGGGGCGCTTGTTTCAGCCAAATGTTTTTTGGACTTTTAAGATAAAATTAATCTACTACCTATATAAGTTATATATCAGTGGAACAGACATTTTTAGTGGTAAATAAAAATATATTACTTTTCAAAATCGGTTGAGAAATAAAAATTTCATGTGCGAAAGTTGATTTTGATGGGTCATTTTCAATGCAAAATTCTGCTGCATGAAAAATTCGAAAAATATATTTTTATAGATTTTTTATTCAAAAATAGTTTTTAATTGTTGGATATTAGTACATTAAGACACCCTGAAAGTTTTATAACAAAATATCAAGTTTTACTGAAGTTATTTGACATTTTGTAATTTTCTGCTGTCCTACCAACAAGGAATTTACATAGGAAAAGCCCCATCAAAAAATCATTTTGGCTGTAAAATATTTATTTCTCAACTGATTTTCAAAAGTAAAGTAGTTTTATTTACCACTAAAAATGCCAGTTCTAATGATATATAACTGATGTACGTATTATTTAAATTGCTCGAGTTACTGCAGAAAAACCTTTGGCTGAAACAAGCGCCCCAAACAATAGTACTCATTACTTCATTGAATACAATGCTTTACTTTTGATATAAATACATCGATTTTATAGCATTAAGACTTTCACCAGGTATGCTGAATAGATACCATAAAATTATCTCGTGAAAAACTTTAGCAAAAGCAACAAAAGCACATGACAACTTAATATATGTGTAATCAATCCATGTAAAACATAAGTAGTACCCACTATATTCGTATGAGTTCTTAACCCCGCATGTGTCTTTATTAGAACACTATAATTTTCTACCATATAAGATAACATATTATTTACAACTTTCGTTAACAGTTTATCTTGAAACAAGAAGCACCGGTAGTGGTGCGAACGCCGGATTGCGAATTGCAAAATTTCAGCGCAAAATTCTAAGATGACAAGGGGATACATTTTGTAACAGACATGAACGTTATGGTCCTTGCAACACAAAAGAAAAACATGTATGCCAAGTTTCAACTTTTTTTGTCAATATGTGTTAGAAATATGACTGTACATTTAAAATTTTAACCAAACTTATAGGTGGAAATGGGAGAGAATTCTGATAAAAAACAGAGAGTTATGGTGTTTGTCACACATGGTTGTGTGATGAACATGTATACCAAGTTTCAACGTTGTCTGTCAATTGGATTTTGGATTATGACTGTACATTCAAAATTGTAACCAAAGTGGTAAAGGGGGATAATTCTAGTAAAATGCTTGACATAGTTATGGTGCTTGTCATATATGGTTGTGTAATGAACACGTGTGCCAAGTTTCAAAGCTTTCTAACAAATGGTTGTTGGATATGATTGTACGTTCACATTTTTAACCAACGATCTAAGTATAAAGGGGAATAATTCTAGTACAATGCATAACAGAGTTCTGGTGCTTGTCACATATGGTTGTGTAAAGATGGTGAATATGTATGCCACGTTTAAAAGCTTTTGGTCAAATGTTATTTTGAATATGACTGTACATTTAAAATTTTAACTGAAAAATCCAAAACGGAGATATGTTTTTTGTCATATAACATTGTGTAATAATAATGAACACGTGTCCCAAATTTGAAAAGAGATTTCGGAAAATTTCAGAAATGAGGAAAAACTACAAACATTTTGACCAAAAACTCGAAACGTGTAGACGGACAGACTGACGGAGGGATAGAGGGAAGGACGAAAATCACCAAACCATAAGCTTGGATTTGCTGTGAGGCCTCTATATCCTAATGGTAAGAGCACTGGACCCACAAGCGGAAGGTTGTAGATTTAAAGCCCGCCGGTTGCTGGTCTCTCCATATAATGTTTCATTAATTCATTGCTTATCTTTCATCACCATTCGATAAAATCCCGCTTTCCCGGTCCTCAATTTCGATCCAGAAGTAGTTTTACCTTGCTGCGGTCTTGTGACGATTTTAGGCCGACGTTCACTGAAAGAAGGAACGCTGTATACATAAATTCGTTCAGTTGTTCGTCTGGCGCCGCTGAAGTATGCAGTTGCCAGTAACCCAGTTGTGGCATAGTAGCGTGATCGGAGTACTATGGGGAGTCTGCTTCAAAATGATAAATGACATATCAGCAATGTTCCAGAAACAGTCCACTCTAAAGGAAACAAAGAGAAACATCTGGTGAACTGCGGGTGAACGGCGAGAGTCGTCGTAGAAACAGAATATACAGCGTTGTTTGAACAGAAAGTATGTCAGGACTGATAGCCATCTAGAAAAGAAGCAAGCTTGGATTTTCTTCGTAATCCGGCTAAAACCTGAGCAATGTAATGCCTCTGTATTTTTCTGCATCGTCGATATTGCCCTTTTTATGCAACGAAATAACAAACGCGTATATCCACTCTTCAGAAAAACATCCAAACAATATGCTAGATAATTAATTTGCAAATATGTTATAATGCACCATGTCCATATATAAAACGTTGAGCTGTAAGCACATTTAGCCACGCCGTGTTATTATCTTTATTTAATTATTATTCGTTTTCATTCATTTCACTTCCTGTGTAAATGCAACAGTTACTTCTTCAAACTCAACTCGTTTTGCGCAAATATAAGGCATCGTCATCTGGTACATACAACGCATAATTTAGGTTATTAACAGCTTTAGAAGATTGTTCAAAAGACGACAATGATATATTAGCAGCCAGAGAACATTGTTCGAAAATCTACAGCGTCTTTTAAAATGCTTACAGTTGTCAATAATTGAAAGCACACAGTGACGCCATAAGTAATTGTGAAATTTAGTTTAGTATGATAGTGATACTGCCGTTGATGTTAGTGGTGAGTGGTGTTTTGTATTCTAGTGTCAGCAATTGATGGTACATATTAGATAGTATTGATATGTATATAACGGTATAAAAAATGATGAAATATTCACTTGTATTCTCACCACAGGTGCTTTGAAATATTATATACATATTACATTTCTGTCAGGGCGTTATTGCCATCTTTTTACCAACATTAACTATTTTAACAGCTAAATCGCAGTAGAGTATATAACTCGGAGCGTTTAACTCGATCCTGTTCTGTTGTCAAAAGTTTAAAACATTTTATAGACGAAACAAAATATATTACAGTATTAGAATCAAAGCAAAATTCTTCTCCTGAGAAAGATAATTCTTCTCCTAAGAAAATAGTTTGTAAACCAACTAGAAAAATAATAAATATATATAAAAACCTCCGCACACAAACGCAATGGCACCGTAGTTCCACACTGACCCACGCAATCAATGGACAAGAAAATACACAATACAAAGAGTGATAAATAAAGAGAAACCAACCAACGTTCATCTCAAACTCGCCATTATCCTGTCGTCATGGCCCAAACTGACAAGACAGTGTACATTAAAGACTAGCCCATCAAAAGAAAAGTCTAGCAATAAAGTCCACATCCAGAAAATTAGAAAATGTTGTGAAGATATATAAAAATACACACAGAACCACCTCAGCATGTATCCAGAATTGTACTGAACAACCACAGCAGATGCAGGACGGAGAAGCGTAGTGAAGGACTGTAGAGGGGTCATTAACTAAGCATAAATTTCGTTGCAATAATAAATGGTGGTATCCTATTCTGACAAATTTCCAGGTTTCATCGCAGTTCCCTTTAAATCGCAAAACTGTTTTCAGATGGTATATTCTCCAGTAGGTTACAATTGCGATTATAGAACTCCGAGAAAGAGCTATATAGTTGGTGATAACGAAAACCTTGCTGAAGAAGTAGATATAAAAGTCGAACAGGAAATGTAGCATTCAAGAACCACAGTCAACCAAAAGCAGGCATAGAAACAAACAATAATTACACAGATGAATACAATGATATGACATCACAAACATAACAGGGTTGACAATAAAGCCACCGCCTTGGAACGATCAATGTCCAAAAGGGCCGCTGTGGGTTTAAACCAGGTTCTAGGATGCACCAAACCTCATCCCTACCCTACTGTCATCTCAATAAAATGGGACAGTTTAAATAAATATATCCCCGCTAGGTTATATTCTCTAATAAAGATTAGGTATAACACATAAATGATCATGTATATATGAATATAAAAAACAAAAGCATAGAAAGCCACAAAGCAAGAACTCAATGACTTGACAAAAGTCAGAGCAACAAGAGAACAAACCATTAAAGGTACGACAAGCCCCGATTTAAGACAAGCATCAGACGTTACCATCCTTTGAGGATTTAGGTAGATGTCATTATCATTATAGGGTCCACAATATGTCCGGTCATCGCACAGTCAAAGAGGAAAGCATTGTGGCCAACTGTAAATTGGTCAACCACTAAACATGCAGTACGTTGCAAAATGATAGGGCCGTAACCTCTTTTGATAAACTTTTTAACAAGTTTAATAAATATTCCATGAAAGTGATCATGACCAAGGATCTCACGAAGTTTGCAAGTAACATCACCATAGACATCAGGTTGTGATAGTCCTTGTCGCAGAAGAGTTCTTAAATTACCTTTATAGTTTAAAAGTAGATCAGGGTTAGGACCATACAATTTAGCAAAGGTTTTTCGAAGTATATGGTAACGGTAACATGCTGGAGTATCTTCTTATGTATACACAGATTACGAATATTAATGTTCTCAACTCAACTACAAGCTCCAGAAAAAGTAAATAAGCTGAAAAACATAGACCCCATAAGAAGTAGCGCGAGGAACATTTCAATTTAAGAGTGGATAATTAACAATATCAAAATTAAAATCACCTTTCTTGTCATAGATTTTACTTATTATTTCTCCAGTTTCAATAGGGAGATGCAAATCAGGAAAAGAAGCCACAGTATCAGAAATATTAGGGTGTTGTTGTTCTTAGGGAAAGATAATATTAGCCATAGTTTGTCAATTCAATAGGTCATCCAGATACCGAGAGATGTCACTAAATAAACCTGCCTGAGTATCTGGTGAAATACTCAACATGAATCATCTTCATAGCACTACAAAAACAAATCTGCGACAAGAGGTGAATAGTTTTTAGCCATATGGATACCACAAATGTGTTTACTTGTACAAGTTTACATGCAAGTCAATCATTGAAGTCCTTAACATCGTTACCAGCTGCAGCAAAACGAACGAACTGGGAGTTATAAACCTCGTATGATATAGTAAGTAAATAAGTAAGTAAATTCTTCAGTTATAGAGGATGACTCAATTGGCATAACCAATCTTCCTTGAGGCCCTCTTAATAACATAATTACAAATATAGTACAACAAATAAACGTAATTTATCAAAAAGCTGTAGGCATACGTATGAACACATATCAAAGCATATGACAAATGAATGTGATCTTTTAAAATGAAACGCTGTCTAAAATCAATCAAGATGTCACACAAACATACTATAATGTATACATAAACATAGACACATTTGTATAGTGTTTACATTAGTGCCTTTAACCCATGGAATTAACAATATGTAAAAGAAAACTTGACTGTGCTAGATTTAGATTCGATTTTCTCTCTTTACCCATTTCAAACATTGTTGGAAAAATATATTCAGTGATGTAGAATTTTTAATTTCTAGAGGAATACTATTCCATATAAAGTTCGAGAATATGATAAGCTCCCTTTGAATAGTTCGTTATTTGGCATAGGTATTATGAAAGTTCTATTTGTAATTGATCTCAGTTGCATTGAAGTATTTTGCTCATTCACTCTCACATATAACAAGTCGCTTAAATATTGCGGGGACATTTGATTTGCTATTGTATACATGCTTTTAGCTTTTTGAAGAAAAACTATTTCTTCGAATGATAACGTATTGTTACGCGCTGATACTTAAGGGTTCGTAGCGTACGTGCGTATCAGTTGCGTATTTTGATATTACGCTCCATGCAGTCTAAGGTTACAGCACGCACAGAAAGAGAAACATAAAAACTGACTCCGCATGTAAGGTATGTTAAAATGATCACTGCATAACTAACGGGTATATATATATATCTGAACAACGCCAAAGTGCTGAATACTTTTATTAAGATGAACCCCTGACAATAAGCTGTTATAATAATTATACGATCATTTTCAATAATATTCAAAAGAGCAATTACAAGTAAAGTTTCGGTCACGAAATAACGAAATATCGCGAATTGAACACGATAGAAAACAATACAATACAATATTGAATAGGTTTGGATGTGTTGGTGGTGTCCTATCTATAATCAATCTCAAATTTAATAATAACAACCTCTTTTTTTATTAATCAATACTAAAGAGCACTACAAAGACTTTTAAAAGCTATACAAAATAGCCAAACGATCTATAATATACTTATTTAACTTAGGAATAGATCTAAAAACATATGTAATCCAGATTTATGAGGATGAATTGCGATATGCCTTTTGGAAATTTAGAATTTTAGTTGAGGAGTCCTGAAACTGTGTTACTATAATGATATCACTTAAAACGGTATACTGGCAATGACAATATACACAGAATAAAATAAGAGTAGTTATTAATTAAATAAACAATACATTAATGAGGTTTATCAAGTTAATATGCTTGAATTTGATGCCACTAATAAACCTCTAAAACGTTGGCACGTGCAACAAAAAATGCATGTTTATATACATCGTAATGCGAAAACGAGTGAGTGGGGTATCACGGCACTGTAATATTTAGACAAATACGTGCAGTTTCAAGATTAATATATTCATGACCTTGTATAATTTTGTAACTTTGTAATACTATCTACATTGGTAAATAACCCCAAATAACACAGCAATAATTAAGATGAGGTTATATATGCATTGTAGAATAATAAACTATGTTCCTGTGATATATACGAAGGTATTCTGGATAACAGCCACAGCGATGCCGATATCTTTGGAAACATACTGAACATGGTTACTCCACTGTATATTTTCATCAATATTTACACCTAATATTTTGTCGCCTGTTGTCATTTTTGACTCTATATTTTCATAATTAAGCATCAATGAAGCGTCATTCATATGTGCACATTTCTGTCTAGTTGTAATGAACATGACTTTGTTGTTTTCCGTGTTTAATAGCATACCATTCTCTTTACACCATCTTTGAAGGTGGTCTAATGAATATTGTAGATTGTTTTCTAGAATGATCTTATTTAATTGTACATCAGAAATTGTAGTGTCATCAGCATACAAGTCTGTACTAATAGAAGTTTTACAAAGAGTCATATGTAGATCGTTTATAAATAATAGAAATAATAATGGCCCAAGTATGCTACCTTGTGAAACGCCACATGTTATAGAAGTATGGTCTGAGATAGTACCATATATCGTAACAACTTGAATGCGGTCCGTAAGGTATGACTGAAACCATGATATTATACGATTGCTGCATTTGTAAAGCTTAAGTTTTAAGCAGTATATCATGATTCACCAAATCGAATGCTTTCCGAAAACCTACCATAACACATCCTACAAACTTTCCTTCATTTATTGCTTTGAACCATTTATCAATTAAAGTATCAGCTGTTTTTGCCCACAACCTTGTTGGTTAAAGGCCCGTTGAATCCTTCAGGCCAACTCGTTTCATATGTATTCACGTGTTTCTACTAAAAATATTTACTGTAAAATTTACTATTTCTGGACTAATATTAATGCCGACTGGGTATTCATCAGGATTTAGTGGGTTAACGCGGGTATTTAACTTCTCCCGAATTTTCTCTCAATCCTGTACATGGGATTTCGTACGAGCTGTATTTCTTTTTTATGATTTGTCTTAACTGCCATATAACGATGCTAAGGATTTCAATTATCGAAATCAAGTTATTACAAGTAGACTACATAGAAAAGGTTGTCATTCTATCGCCGCAACGGAAACCTGCTGGAGAAGTACAACACCAACCTAAAACATTTCTGCGACTAGGAATATCACAACCTTTATACTATGGAGATG
The DNA here is from genome assembly GCA_037043455.1 of Cyrtodaria siliqua. Classification (NCBI taxonomy): domain Eukaryota; kingdom Metazoa; phylum Mollusca; class Bivalvia; order Adapedonta; family Hiatellidae; genus Cyrtodaria; species Cyrtodaria siliqua. The sequence continues at coordinate 47,665 of JAWPHD010005510.1, read as the reverse complement.
TGATATATAAATTTCGGAAATTAAACAGGTGTAACGGATTTCCTGACCACTTTACAAAATTAATCAGGAAATTCGTCAGAAAAGGATACGTCCCTTTAGTATAAAATGCATTTCGTGCTCGGTGATTGACCCCTCTACTAAGCTTCACTTTTCTCTTGTGCGATGACCGGACAACCTCATGGGACTCCATGATTGCCACTTCTAAAACACTGAAAGGGGGCTGGTGCATGAAATTTCATCCCTCGGGTTTTGTGGTCGTACCCAATATTGGCTTTATATTTGGCTGCAATTGCTTTAGTCAGTACACTTTTGGATACATTATTATGTTTTTTTATAGTTTTACAATAACATATACGTGTATCGATTCCTAATTTCTCTGGATGTGGACTTTATTGTTAGATATTTACTTTTGATCGTACGTACTTTTACTTACAATGTCTTGTCAATTTGAGCAATGAAGATAGGATAATATCGAGGTTGTGTACGCTTAAAATATGTAGCGATTTTGTACTAACTTCTCTTAAATCGGCTACGTCTGTGATGCGTCAACTGCATACATAGAATATAGATATAAAAATCGAACAGGAAAAGTAGCATTCAAGGACGACACTCAACCACAAACACACACAGAAACAAAGAACAACGTTAAAGATGAATACAAGGCCAAAGAAGACATCACAAACACAAAAGGGTTGACAATAAGACCAATGGCCATCGATTTAGAGCAGATGGATTGAGTGTAATACCAACAAGCACCCCGACCATACTGCATACCTGTTTTTTTCCCGATAAACATATCTGACCATATAACATTCCATAGCCCAGGCTTAATATGTCTAAACAACGTTTGATATACTACTATGAGAGTTCTAGTCTCTAGTAATAGTAATAAATTCTTATAACTTATGATATATTATAAAACGTAGTGCAAGACTTCTTCCAGTGATTATCTTAACAGCTCCAGTGTTCTTTGGATAGTTCTTTCCGAAGGGCATACGTGATATGCCTCCAAAAGCAGCATTTAGGAGCTCTTCTAATCCATTAAAAAACCATTAATTCACCTAAACAACCAGCAAAGCTCATTAGCATATACATAAGCTCAAGTCTTTGAATGAAACTGATGAACAATGTAGGATGTACCCACATAATATTAATCATCAATCGGTATAGATAAAGACTAAAAGCCTGTCCGCACTGCAGTGTTAGTTTTTGTGCCTCAGCCATTGATCATTGTGTCTGGACAAGATAGCACCATATCTATAAGTGGCGTATACATGCATTTAGTTGCGGGTTTGTATTTAAGGTAGCTAGATAACTAAAACAGCTTAATTAAAAAGTTGAGTCACCAAGATGATCCCCCAAACCTAGTCATAGACACCAAAACAGTGTCCAAGCTGATCTAGAATATTCAATTTATTTACATGTTAATGTCCCGAGAGCCATCTTTTTTGGCAGCCATCTTGGATATTTGCATTTTACTTATAGGTTATAATAGTAAAACGCTCTGGAATAAGTCAGAAATGGATGCCTTATCCATAAAAAACTAATCATATACACCAAAATGATTGTCCTAGCTAACGCAGAAGCAAGATATCTTCATTGTCACGGCAGCCATATTGACTGCCATCTTGGATATTTGTATTTAACTTATTAGTAAGGTGGAGCCATAAATAGATTCCTTGACCCCCAAAAACCTAGTCATAGACACCAACATGATTGCCCTAGCTAATGCATAAGCCAAGATATTGTCATTTTAATGTCACGGCAGCCATCTTGGATATTTCAATTTCCTCAAGGATGCCATCATTCAGATTCAGAATCAGCATACCTTAAATATATTAAAACCATCAAAAACATTGTGTGGACGATAATTCTGGGTTTTGTCGTCTACTGCCGGATTACAATTTTCGATTTATATGTTTCTTTTCTTTGACAGTTTGTATTATTGCGGTGACTGTATTTCTTAGAATTTTATATCTGCCAAAAATTCCATTTATTTTACATTTATTTCTTTCCTTAACATAATCAAGAATTTCAGATGAAAGCCAATCTGGCTGATGTTGTTTTTTAATTCTATGATTTTTTATGGGAGCGTGTTTATCTACTATTTCCGTAAACAGTGTAATCATTACCATCAAATGCTTCATTTAAATTATCAAAATGGCCAACAATGGTGCTAAGATCATTTATAAAATCGGTTTCATTAAAATTATTAAACGATCTGTAAGTAATTGACTGGTGTGTATTTTTATGGAGATAAGACCTCAATTTCCAATTACAGAATATGGCATAATGATCATTTGTACCTAATTTGTAACACATACTTGAGAAATACTTTCTTTAGTATTTGTGTAAATGTGATCAATTGAAGTACTTTTGTCTTTTGTAACTCATGTAGCTTCTGATACTAATTGCGTGAACCCTAAAGAGGAAATAAAATTCAACCATTCTCGACTAATTTCATTATTCAGTAAATTCATATTTATATCACCAAAAATAATTATTTCTTTACCAAAGTTTGATGCGTTCTCAATTAACTGTTGAAATCTATCTACCCATTCAATTTTTGAATCTGGAGTTCTATACATATTACATATTAAAAATGATTTGCCTTTTTTTAGTACTATTTCTAACCAGACGCAATCTCCAGATCCTCTGTACGTATAGCATTGATACCAGTTCGAACATAAACTATAACGTAAATGTAAATGTGGATAGTTAACGATATCAAAGTTAAAATCGTCTATCCTCTCATAGATTTTACTATGTATGCAATAATTTGAAATCGAGAGATGAAGATCCAAGAAGGTCCAGGAATTCTGCTATGATATCCAAACTGTTGGCTTTGTTCAACGTGCTCTTGTGGATAAATATGTGACTATTAGAGGATTGGAAATGCTTACACCGTAGTTTATCAAGGAGTTTTTGAACGACCAAAACAGAGTGATTTCTAAAACATTCCTCAATATTGTATAACTTTTTGTAAGGCGGAAATGGAGGAGGTTAAGAGTGTTGATACATTAATAGTGGTGCATGACCTTGAATTTGCCATAAGACGTGCTTTGTGTGAATTTGGGAATTTGGGTGAAGTTCAGTACATAGCAGGAAGCGTATTCCAGTTTTTATTTACACTAACCTTCATAGTCTCCAAAAAGAACACGTGCTGGGAAACAATATCCTTCTGCAGCCATGGTTTGGTTAGATAAGTAGAAGTCTAGCTCTCTAGCTTTGCATTCAAAGTATTGATATAATGCAATCGTTAAACAACAATGATATTGTTGGAGACTTTGTCTGCAGGAACTAGAACAATTTTAGAATGAATATTCTGGATTCCCTTCTTAAGATGACGTAAATTATAAGATGACGGACGTGGAAGCAGAGAGGAATTTGGCTCATAAAAATGTAGACGTAGTTCAATAATTTCAGATGTTGTTTTCATCCAAGCAGTAAGTACACTTTCATCTGCGCTTTCGCGTTTACACTACTAAGTACAGAAATTTACTAATGAATCCGCAAATTCATTGTAACGGGCATTAAAATCAATAGCCGATGGAAGGCGATATTGATGACCTTTGGAAATAAGCCGCCTGGCCGTTTTATCTTTGATAACTCACGATTGTCAATGATTATATGACCGGCAGGTTCATAACACAATTTGGAATTGTGACATTCTAAGTCAATGGGATTATATGTCTCGATTTTAAGGTCAGAAACAATCCTATTGTAATTGAAAATACGATTTTAACGGCGCACCAACACTGTTATATGGCTCCAACAGGAATGAACATTCCAGGCCCAACCTCCATTTACATGGTGAAATTTTGTATGGAGAATGGGCCTAGAACCTTCTCAAGTTCAGAACTGCAAAGTTGCTACCAATTCTTCTGTGGACACTCCATTTTTTGCTGGAGCCACGGTCATTGTTTTCTGACACCACTCAAGTAGCACGTGAAAGAAAGAAGACATGGATGCTGATAAAGACATTTAATGAACATGACAAACATGACAAAATGAACATATATCCGGGTATGGTGGGGGCTGCGTGGTGTATGTGTGTGGTGGGGTGTGGGGGATTTTACCTCTCTTACTGGATAAGCAGTGGCCCTATTTTTAAAACAACCTTAAAATAGTAATATCTTCTTTAATTATCATCAGATTTTGATTATTCTTTCACATCTTCTTCCAAGTTTTCCAGAACTCTCAATAATAAACTTGAACATATGCCTACATCCCTTTTAATACTGATGATATTGTTTTTATTAGTAAGCCATATAGGTAAAATGCAAGTGAAACGGATACAATATATATAATTGAAAACATATTTCTGTCTCAAGTATAGCGAATATGTTTCATTTATCAAAGCGAAGCATATGAGGGATAGGCTATAGGTCTCACTAAACAGTTATCTCCCTTACGAACAACGGTAGGCTAAATGTCTCACTAAACAGTTATCTCACTTACGAACAACGGTAGGCTAAATGTCTCACTAAACAGTTATCTCCCTTACGACCAACGATAGGCTATATGTCTCACTAAACAGTTATCTCCCTTACGACCAACGGTAGGCTATAGGTCTCATTAAACAGTTATCTCCCTTACGACCAACGGTAGGCTATAGGTCTCACTAAGGTCTCACTAAACAATTATCTCCCTTACGACCAACGGTAGGCTATATGTCTCACTAAACAGTTATCTCCCTTACGACCAACGGTAGGCTAAAGGTCTCACTAAACAGTTATCTCCCTTACGACCAACGGTAGGCTATAGGTCTCACTAAACAGTTATCTCCCTTACGACCAACGGTAGGCTATAGGTCTCACTAAACAGTTATCTCCCTTACGACCAACGGTAGGCTATAGGTCTCACTAAACAGTTATCTCCCTTACGACCAACGGTAGGCTATAGGTCTCACTAAACAGTTATCTACCTTACGACCAACGGTAGGCTATAGGTCTCACTAAACAGTTATCTCACTTACGACCAACGGTAGGCTATAGGTCTCACTAAACAGTTATCTCACTTACGACCAACGGTAGGCTATAGGTCTCACTAAACAGTTATCTCACTTACGACCAACGGTAGGCTATAGGTCTCACTAAACAGTTATCTCCCTTACGACCAACGTTAGGCTATAGGTCTCACTAAACAGTTATCTCCCTTACGACCAACGTTAGGCTATAGGTCTCGTTATCTCCCTTACGACCAACGGTAGGCTATAGGTCTCACTAAACAGTTATCTTTCTTACGACCAACGGTAGGCTATAGGTCTCACTAAACAGTTATCTCCCTTACTACCAACGGTAGGCTATAGGTCTCACTTAACAGTTATCTCCCTTACGACCAACGGTAGGCTATAGGTCTCACTAAACAGTTATCTCCCTTACGACCAACGTTAGGCTATAGGTCTCACTAAACAGTTATCTCCCTTACGACCAACGGTAGGCTATAGGTCTCACTAAACAGTTATCTCACTTACGACCAACGGTAGGCTATAGGTCTCACTAAACAGTTATCTCCCTTACGACCAACGGTAGGCTATAGGTCTCACTAAACAGTTATCTCCCTTACGACCAACGGTAGGCTATAGGTCTCACTAAACAGTTATCTCCCTTACGACCAACGGTAGGCTATAGGTCTCACTAAACAGTTATCTCCCTTACGACCAACGGTAGGCTATAGGTCTCACTAAACAGTTATCTCCCTTACGACCAACGGTAGGCTATAGGTCTCACTAAACAGTTATCTCACTTACGACCAACGGTAGGCTATAGGTCTCACTAAACAGTTATCTCCCTTACGACCAACGTTAGGCTATAGGTCTCACTAAACAGTTATCTCCCTTACGACCAACGGTAGGCTATAGGTCTCACTAAACAGTTATCTCCCTTACGACCAACGTTAGGCTATAGGTCTCACTAAACAGTTATCTCCCTTACTACCAACGGTAGGCTATAGGTCTCACTAAACAGTTATCTCCCTTACGACCAACGGTAGGCTATAGGTCTCACTAAACAGTTATCTCCCTTACGACCAACGGTAGGCTATAGGTCTCACTAAACAGTTATCTCCCTTACGACCAACGGTAGGCTATAGGTCTCACTAAACAGTTATCTCCCTTACGACCAACGGTAGGCTATAGGTCTCACTAAACAGTTATCTCACTTACGACCAACGGTAGGCTATAGGTCTCACTAAACAGTTATCTCACTTACGACCAACGGTAGGCTATAGGTCTCACTAAACAGTTATCTCCCTTACGACCAACGGTAGGCTATAGGTCTCACTAAACAGTTATCTCCCTTACGACCAACGGTAGAACATTCTTGCGCTTAATAAAAAAGAACTGTTATTCAGTTCTTGTTTATGAACTGTGTCATTCGGTTCTTGTTTATGAACTGTGTCATTCGGTTCTTGTTTATGAACTGTGTCATTCGGTTCTTGTTTATTTCTTAAAATGTGCAAACATGTTCTGTTTTTTGTTACAGGTGATAAGAATGGGATGGATATGTCTGAATGTGGTTGAGTCCATATCTGAGAATCTAATACTGGGTAGTGATACATTTGAAAATGAAAGTGAAATGGACAAATTCAGCAGAGTCTCTACAAACTATGGACATTCGAAAAAAGCAAATTGGTCGACCCCGTGTTTTTTTCTGGATATTTCGAGCAAGTGACATTAAGTTTCACAAATAAAACGTGTTCAGGAAAATTCGAAGTTGTACAATGGTCAAGAGAGGCCCTGCTACATATGCAGAGCAATATAAAAAACAACTGTGTTGTGAGATATAACTCCCTTTTACTTGCAACGTCTGATTATTATTATTCTTATTTTCGATTAAATACGATCACATATACTGAAGCCGAGTTATAACGCAACATAGATATTTTCCATATTGTATTCCTTTCAAACCGTTCACAACAAGTTAAGGTTGAGGGGTCATCACCAGACAGTGTTCCAGTCGTAAGCGGGGTTTCCAAGGTACAGTCCTGGGCCCCTTGCTTTTCCTCTTCATTAACGACTTACCAGAAAACTTCTGTTCAAAAACAAAGACTCTACCGACGACTGCATCGTATACAGGACCATAAAAAGCACACAGATTGTAAAGCACTCCAACAGGACCTGCACACATTAGCTGACTGGGAACACAAGTGAGGCATGGCATTTCACCCGCAAAAATGCAGTATCCTCAGCGTAATAAGATCACGCAACCCACCATATTCCAATATAGACTCAAAGACAATGCCCTAGAGCTACAAGACAGCACCAAATATCTAGGTGTCGATATTCAGTCAAATCTTTCTGGAAATAACCCCATTGATCGGGTCACCAAGAAAGCAAACAGCATATTGGGCTTCCTGCGACGAAACCTGAAGTCCAACAACGAGGAGACAAAGACGAATGTCTACATCAGTATGGTTAGGTCTAACCTGGACTACTGTGCTACAGTATAGAGTCCCCACCAAATTCAGATACAGAAAGTGGAGATGGTCCAAAGACGAGCTGCTCGTTATACCACCCACAGATACAGGAACACCAGCATCGTATCAAACATGCTTGAACATCTGAAGCAGGAGATCCAAATTGAAATTGACCCTGTTTTACAAGGTGGTCAATGACCTAGTCTACATACCAGAATGCGACTACTTAACCCCATCCACAGATAGGACCAGATCAGCCCATTCAAAGAAGTACAGACAGTTTTTAACTTCTTCAGATGTCTACAAACGCAGTTTCTTCTCCAGGACAATACCCCTGTGGAACTCACTTCCAGCCACCTCGGCTGAGACTCCCTCCATGGTATCCTTCAAGAGGGAGCTATCCACTCTCTCCTACTAAGTCAGGGTCCATTCCAGTTGTAAAGTAGGTCATCGAGCTAGAGCTATACCGGCGGGGACATATCGGCCCTGGTACCGCCACGGAAGCCGGATTGGTTTAGTACTCGATGGGTGAAAAGCGATTGGGAACACTTTCTTCTTTCTTTCTTTTTATTATGTATACCCACCCCAAACAGTATTTATCATTGAATTTATTATAAATTTGTTAAACCCACTGTGTATTATGCCTTATTTCTTTCTTTATTTTACTGCTATCTATCTATCATCTCTTTTATTTCATCTTCTTAGCATTACTAGTGGAGTCATTTACGTTGAGTTATGGTCAAAGATGACGTTCAACGTACACATGTCGATGTAGATGTATTATACATAATTTGTATTGTTTAAAATGTTTCACTTCGATGTTGGGAATAAAAGATAACTTACAGGAAATATGGTTTAACAAGAAGTTATGCATTTATTTTGAACACCAGACTCAATTTAATAATGTTGCTAGATGTCTCTGGCTCGCTATATGTCTCACTAAACAGTTATCTCCCTTGTCAACATGCCTGCGCTAAAAAAATAGAACTGTGTCGGTTCTTGTTTATTTCTTAATACGTGCACATATTTTCTCTTTTGCTTTTATTCCAGGTGACAATAATGGGACAAGTTCATGATTTCATACAGGTTTGGATATGCCTGAATGTTTCTGAGCCCAGATCTGAGAATCTAATACTGGGGAGTGATACGTAATTGAAAATGTAAGTATCTCTACACATTACTGGTACTTAAAAACATTAAGAAAAGCAAATTGGTCGACCCCGTGTATTGTGCTGGATATTTCGAGCAACCGACTTTAAGTTCACAAAGAAAACATTTTAAAGACAATTCTGGAAGTTCTGCAGTGGTCCAGATAGGTCCTGCTATATATGCAGAGCAAATACAACTATGTTGCGAGACATTTTGGAACGAAACTTAAAAGTAACGTTTAGGATTGAATGGCTCTGAATAAAGATACAATAATAAAACAAAAATAGAATTAAGCGTAAATTTAACTTGAAATATTGCTCAGATACGAAACAGAAAGTGCATACAAATTTAATCACGCATATAAGCATATCAAATGGCATCGAACGACTCACTAAGCAACACTATTAATTTCCATATCATTTTGAAATTAGTGTCCATCATATACTGTTTCATTATAACATTGGTTGTTTAAGTTTAAACAAATAGCTTGCAATTGGCTCCTTTCGTAATTTGGTGTGCACTGTTTAAAAATCATTTCAAATATCAAACTGTTTCGATAATATGATTTTAATACGAAAAGTTGTCAAAATTCATATTTGTCTACAGGTCCTAAAGTGCAAACTGTAACTCGGTGACTCATACCTACATTTCTCACCTGTTCACATTAAAAGCATCTTAAACAGAAAAGCCAAATCAATTCCGAATTATTAAACACGAGGGGGCGTCGTTTTAGTCGTGTTATAGCCGTTTCGTATTTATTCTTACTTGATATACTAGAAATATAGAGTTGTATATAAAGGACACTTTGTTAAGCTATAAACTTCTGAGCGGGATATCCTTTGAGAAGTTCAGAGAATACATGCGGTTTCTTTGATCTACATCCATGGTTCATCATTGCCTTTATAACATTCAGTAGAGGGTATTATAGGGTGGATTAGTTTAATCCAAATTATTCGTATGCATATATTTATAACACAAATGTGAAGAAAGGTATTTCAATAGAACAAATGCCGTTTGAGAGCTTCCAAATAGAATATTTTACGACAAACAATTTGAATTTATTTTTAAAGAGTGTGTAAGTTTCAGATTTTTAGCTGCAGGTGACAAATGCTGATGAAATAATAGCTTAAAACGTGTGTCGTGTTTTGGGGTGTTGTGTCCCCCAAAAAACCGACACCCTTTGCAGATATATATTTTCTCAGTGGTTCAGTGAGCTGAAACCGGTATTCGTTCATGCTGGAATCGGGGCGTAGGTGGTCGAGTGGTTAGAATCTTTGACTTAAAGGTACTTGCCCGTCACCGATGCGGGTTCGATTTTTATGTGAGGAAGCTATCCAGCTGGCTTGCGGAATGTCGGTAGTTCAACCCAGGTGCCCGCCTGTGCAAGGAAAATTGCCGAGAGGGGCACCTGGGGACTTCACCGATGGAAGGTGGAAAGGTCGTCATATGACCTTAGCTATTGGTGCGACTATAAAGTCCAATTAAGTTCAATTCATGCTAGCAGTATCATTTTGTTTGGTCAAACCTTAAAGTGTGACTTCGAGAAATCTCATATTCCTGGTAAATTTAACTATTGGGAATCCCAAAACCCGTTAAAAGCAATTCACATTAACAACGTTAGTTAGTTCATCTGATTCAATTGAAAACATTTATTTAAGAAAACTGTACAAGAAAGATGTGTGTGAAGTTGGCTCGGTGTTCGGGGTTCGGGGTTCGGGGTTCAAACATTCAAACCCAGTTTGGTATTGAACATTCAAAGTCAGTTCGGGGATCGACATTCGAACCCAGTTCGGTATTCAACATTCAAAGTCAGTTCGGGGTTCGACATTCGAATACAGTTCGGGGTTCGACATTCGAACCCAGTTCGGTATTCATCATTCGAACCCAGTTCGGGGTTCGACATTTAAACGCAGTTCGGTATTCAACATTCGAACCCAGTTCGGTATTCAACATTCGAACTCGGGGTTCGACATTCGAACCCAGTTCGGTATTCAACATTCAAAGTCAGTTCGGGGTTCGACATTCAAACCGAGTTCGGTATTCAACATTCGAACCCAGTTCGGTATTCAACATTCGAAACCAGCTCGGGGTTCAACATTCGAATCCAGATCGGTATTCAACATTCAAAGTTAGTTCGGGGTTCGACATTCGAATCCAGTTCGATATTCAATGTTCGAACCCAGTTCGGGGTTCGACATTCGAACCCAGTTCGGTATTCAACATTCGAACCCAGTTCGGCGTTCGACATTCGAACCCAGTTCGGTATTCAACATTCAGAGTGACAATGCAAATGACAATTGAAATTCATTACGCAGATCACATACACACTATAGACAATGGAGAAATGCAATCGAGTAAAGCAAGTGGTTGATCCGAATGAAACGTTGTAGACATCTATTACCTTGTTTTATTTTATTGTTTTCGGATTATTTGCCAAGAAGTTGAGTTATACAAAATAACACTGTCTAAGAAAAATAACATGTGAACATTAAAACAAATCAGACAAATACATGAAAGTGTAGCTTTAACTGATGTAAGAGGCAGCTTTTTCCATTTAATTATGATTACGATAAGTGATGACGATAAGTGATCAATAATAACGGATTGTGTTGCGCTTCTTTGTTTCATTTTATGACGTAAAAACAAACACAAACAAGACCGTCAACTATTCTATTGGGTGAGTAGACCACAGACATAGTTCCGAATGTTAAACATCTAACCCCAAACTGGGTTCGAATGTTGAAAACTGAACTGGGTTTGAATGTCGAACACCGAACTGACTCTGAATGTTGAATACCGAACTGGGTTCGAATGTCGAACCCCGAACTGACTTTGAATGTTGAATACCGAACTGGATTCGAATGTCGAACCCCGAAATGGGTTCGAATGTTAAATACCGAACTGGGTTCGAATGTTGAACCCCGAACTGTGTTCGAATGTTGAATACGAAACTGGATTCGATGTCGAAACCGAACTGGGTTCGAATGTTGAATACCGAACTGGGTTCGAATGTCGAACCCCGAACTGGGTGCGAATGTTGAATACCGAACTTGGTTCGAATGTTGAACCCCGAACTGGGTTCGAATGTTGAATACCGAACTTGGTTCGAATGTTTAACCCCGAATTGGGTTCGAATGTTGAATACCGAACTGGGTTCGAATGGCGAACCCCGAAATGTTGAATACCGAACTGGGTTCGAATGCCGAACCCCGAACTGGGTTCGAATGTTGAATACCGAACTGGTTTCGAATGTCAAACCCCTAACTGGGTTCGAATGTTGAATACCGAACTGGGTTCGAATGTCGAACCCTGAACTGGGTTCGAATGTTGAATACGGAACTGGGTTCGAATGTTGAATACCGAACTAGTTTCGAATGTCGAACCCCGAACTGGGTTCGAATGTTGAATACCGAACAGGGTTTGAATATCGAACCCCGAACCCCGAGCCAACTTCACACACATATAAACATTGATTGTAGAGGGGTGAGTTGTTGACGATGTACTGAGATTTCGTTGTTCGATACCGTTCCTAATAACGCTAAATAACGGCAAAATTAAAATGACCTACACAACCGTTTATCGAAACTCTCTCCAGTTGTACTTTATGTAATAATGTATATGTGCCGATTAAAAGTATAGGTTTATGCATATGTTCTTCAAATACCCATGGTTGAATTTGCGTAAAATGAATTATGATTTGGCAACTCTTAATTCTACGTTCCAGTTTTGGGGTTTGGCCTGTTTATATTGTGCCTGTAGAGTTCGGATTCTCAACATATGTAAGTTTTATATATCACGTCGTTAGTAGGTTTAGAAACGGTGTACATTAGTTGTAAAATTTGGCTGTTGTTGGCGGGATAGGGCTTTTAAATGCCTAATGCCCGGAAATAATTGCAGAGTTATAAATGTATTATTTTAGGTATACTGTTACCGGATATATACAAAATATTCACGATATTCACTTACATACTGCGTATTATTCAGCAGCCGAAGGCACCTGATCCTTATACGAGTTTTGTCTTTGTCTATGGTTAACAGACTGTGAATCGTGAAGTTGACAATAAGCATTCATTACAACTTCAATTTCTAGTGATCTCGTCTAAAAAACGTGAATGGTATAAAGACATATTTTGTAATGTTCAACAATGGTTACCGTTTTACTTGCTGAAATTTCATTTTCGGAGATCAGCCTACTGAAATGTAGCATGTGATAATTATTATATGAATATTAGCAATATAACGTTCATTATACTATTTAGCGCAGTTGGTTTAGACGCCGTGTTAGTGCCGGAGAAGTCAAGGTTCAAGCCTCCTGATTTCCTTCTTTTTTTTTATTTCTTTTTTTATTTTCTTATTATGGTTTTCATTATTGCAAATGGTAAGGTAGCAATGAACAGTTTCCTTTACATTTTTCACTTTGATAAGGCAATCTTATAATTACACTAAAGTGAGCAATTTATATGTGTTGTAATGCACACGCTAAAGCGCACGTATTTCTGTGCCGATGTGTAGTTCTAGCACGTCGTGTTACAATAATGAATTGTTATCAATATGTAAGGCATGTCAAGGTATTTGAACAAAGAGAAGCGAGGTCGCCCACCTTGATTCAAAATGTTTGGTAGGAAGAACTGATGGTAAAATTCGAAAAGAATATGTCTGGTAAGAAAAAACGATCGTGGCGTGTTTATGTCTCCTCGACAATATACTTTTTTCAATATTGTTTTCACACTTGATTGATCTATTATTATGTTAAATTATTGTTTCCAGTTCCTACCCAGATATATGCTATTTTCTCTAAGCAACTTTTTTACGCTTGTATAAAACCTTACTTGTAAGTCATAATGATATTGTTTCGAGACAATACGGCTTACGTGTGGATATCCTCACAATTATTTTATTATAACATGGAAATGACAAAATGTATAAGTTGTGCCCGATTTAATTCGTATAGCTTATCATTTATATACATGTATTATCTAGCTGGTTCCAATTGGAAAGCATGCTCTTGAACAGTTCGACCAGCAGAGAAGTATTTATCATTTCCCAACATTCATCAGCCTTCCGGTCATCCTTCTGTCGCGCGGATTAATAAAATCTTGACCCCGTGTCCATTCTACAATTGTAAGGGTGATTTACAATGTCTCTTAGCAGAAAGACAATCGGAGAATCACCATCATTTATCACCTTTCATTGGCTATTTGGATAGTTGAAAGGAAACGCTCAGATTTAATATAGAAATCGTTACGTGGAGAAGCGCGCTTTCTGGAAGCTGTCGTCTGTAAAGTGTGTGATAAATGTTGCACTAAACAGACAATTTCATTTTCAATTTCAGCAGAATACATGTTCATTTCATTAATTAGAGATCGGCCAATGAGAAATTAAAATTATGAAGTAGAGTCCGAATATTCGAAAATTGACCGGGTAAATTTCTATGCGCTATAATAAATATATGTCTGAACTGGATTTTAAATGGTTCATTGTAGTTTGGAGTGTCATGGGCACACGTATCGACTTAATTCGAATTAAACGCTGCACTGTTTCTCAGTGGGTGACAGTGTGTAGATTGTCCAGTAAATCGGATGCATTTGAATACTGGGTGGGGTGGGGTGGGGCGGGTGGCTTTAGTCAACTTAATAAGACAATAACAGCAACTGTTATTTGTCAACGCGTCTTACAGTAATCTGCGATACATAACATTCTGTTATTACGATTGAATTTTTGAATGATGTCTGCAGTCATTTGACGTCCGATTTTAATGGTGGCGGCAGACCCGGCTACTACTTATTTCCGGGTAGAACCAGTACTATATACCTCCCGTCACCCGTAAGAATAGGCATTTTCTCACTTACGAGTCGAGCTCCTAGTGGGATTCGAATCCTCAGCGCTGAGAGGCGAGAAGATTTCAAAGTCAGCGTCTTTATCACCTGGACCCGTGGATGCAGGCCTGCCAAATCTCCGGATAAAATCTGGATTCTCCGGACTTTTCAGTCGCTCTCCGGATCTCCGGATATAAATAATATAAAGTCTCCGGATTTTTCATCAAAACAAAATGTTCATGATCTAAAAGCTATATTTTCAGTTTATCGGTTATTTCCCGAATTGGTCCACTTACGCTCCGTGGTCAGAGGAGTAAATCAACAGGGGTCATCCATGTAATGCACTGACTGAATATATAATTAACACCTAAGGGCATAATTAGTTCCTTTAGTGACATTAACATGTGCAATAACAGCAATATATCTGTGACTTTTTTAATTGGTCAAACTAACTGAAAGCGCAGGTGTGAGGAACTAGCAAATTGTGTGTGGTAACAGTATAACAACCGTTGCTTGATGATTATAGTTGTATAATAATTATGAAGACGTTGTATTTGCATTAAGAACGCATCTGTTTAGAAAAGTAGAAAACTTCCTTTAAAAAAAATGTGATAGAAATTAAAGTCTTTCTAATCAAATTACTATGGTAATGTTATTTTCTCTCACTATCAAACAATGCATCTATTTGTATTAACTGCATAAATAATTTAAATTTGTGCTTTAAAAAAAGTAGTGCGAAAATCGAAGTCGTGCGTTTAAAAATGTTCTTCGCGCGCTTTAAATCTTTAATTTTAAAAATCTCAGGATTTTGTGTTAAACAGTTTTGGCAGGCCTGTGGATGTCCTGTAGCGAATGACCCTTATTGTGAAATTATCCTTAAATGTCTGTCTTTCTTCGACCTTGGAGGTAATAGTTCGTAAAGAGTGACCTAGATAATCATTTGTGCTTTAAAACCTTGTCAATTTCTTGCGTTATTGCAAGTTAATAAACAATTATTTAACGGCGCATCAACACATCATTACTTTGTTCGAGTCGCCCCGGAGAGAGGGGAAATATACTGTCTAGGAATCGCGCACTAATCTTACCAGAGAATATATTTCTATATGGTACTCGGCATATACTTAGACTGGCATCATTTCCTTAATAGTATAACCGTTTAACTATTATTACATAATTACCTTAGCACTGAAAGAGGCAAATTTCTCCACTTATAACTTGTATGATCTTATTTGATCATTAAGTTCAGCCATGAAGAGAAACAGAGCTTGAAATAAAATTAAAAAAATTATGCAGAGTATTTTTTGCATAAAACGAAACGCCAAGGTGAAATTTTGGTATGACATGCTACTGATTTGGTCTGCTTTGGTATGACATGCTACTGATTTGGTCTGCTTTGGTATGACATGCTTCTGATTTGGTCTGCTTTGGTATGACATGCTACTGATTTGGTCTGCTTTGGTATGACATGCTACTGATTTGGTCTGCTTTGGTATGACATGCTTCTGATTTGGTCTGCTTTGGTATGACATGCTTCTGATTTGGTCTGCTTTGGTATGACATGCTTCTGATTTGGTCTGCTTTGGTATGACATGCTACTGATTTGGTCTGCTTTGGTATGACATGCTACTGATTTGGTCTGCTTTGGTATGACATGCTACTGATTTGGTCTGCTACTGATTTGGTCTGCTTTGGTATGACATGCTTCTGATTTGGTCTGCTTTGGTATGACATGCTTCTGATTTGGTCTGCTTTGGTATGACATGCTTCTGATTTGGTCTGCTTTGGTATGACATGCTACTGATTTGGTCTGCTTTGGTATGACATGCTACTGATTTGGTCTGCTTTGGTATGACATGCTACTGATTTGGTCTGCTACTGATTTGGTCTGCTTTGGTATGACATGCTTCTGATTTGGTCTGCTTTGGTATGACATGCTACTGATTTGGTCTGCTTTGGTATGACATGCTACTGATTTGGTCTGCTTTGGTATGACATGCTTCTGATTTGGTCTGCTTTGGTATGACATGCTTCTGATTTGGTCTGCTTTGGTATGACATGCTACTGATTTGGTCTGCTTTGGTATGACATGCTACTGATTTGGTCTGCTTTGGTATGACATGCTACTGATTTGTTCTGCTTTGGTATGACATGCTACTGATTTGGTCTGCTTTGGTATGACATGCTTCTGATTTGATCTGCTTTGGTATGACATGCTACTGATTTGGTCTGCTTTGGTATGACATTCTTCTGATTTAGTCTGCTTTGGTATGACATGCTACTGATTTGGTCTGCTTTGGTATGACATGCTACTGATTTGGTCTGCTTTGGTATGACATGCTTCTGATTTGGTCTGCTTTGGTATGACATGCTACTGATTTGGTCTGCTTTGGTATGACATGCTACTGATTTGGTCTGCTTTGGTATGACATGCTTCTGATTTGGTCTGCTTTGCTATGACATGCTTCTGATTTAGTCTGCTTTGGTATGACATGCTTCTGATTTAGTCTGCTTTGGTATGACATGCAAAACATACCATCCCAGATTGACAGTCTCAAAGTGTGAGGCAACTCAAACACAACGTCAAAGGTCTTCCAATCAAATTGAGGGGAAAAGAGATGTCAAACAACCTGCAAACTGAATGCAGTGACAATATCAGGCATATAAGTATAAATAAACATAACTGTCACCTATGGCAAGTACCTGCGTGAGATCTTCATAATGTTTACATTTAATCTCGTCTTGTCTCGATTTATCTCACGATAACTCCCGGTGCGTGCCATGGATTTCCAGTTGACTTTGATATGGCGATTATTGCATTGTTTTACGCTGAATTCAACAGGTTATCATTGTTAAAACAAGGGCAGTATTGTTTGCCAATATGTGTGTGCAGGACTAGTACAAGTATAACATGTTGGTATATGCCATACATTCCGTAAATATTCGTTTTTATGACAGATGTCATTCATCCAGTAATACATTCATCGGGTACTACAATAATCGGATAAGACATTCACCGGAAACATTCATCGGGTAATACATTCATCAATACCTTCATATGGTAATACATTCATCGAATAATACATTCATTGGATAATACATTCATAGGATAATACATACATCTCGTAGTACATTAATTGGATAATACATTCATCCGGTAATACATCCATCGGGTAATACATTAATCGGGTAATACATCCATCGGATAATACATTAATCGGGTAATACATTTATCGTGTAATACATTCATCCGGTAATACATTCATCGTATAATACATTCATCGGGTTATACATTCATCGAGTAATACATTCATCGGGTAATACATGATTCTGGGAATACATTCACCCGGTAATACAATCATCCGAGAATACATTCTTCAGGTAATACATTCATCCGGTATTAATCCATTCTTTGGGTATACATCATCCGGTAATGCAATAATCGGGTAATACATTCATCGGCTAATACATTCATCCGATAATACACTCATTGGGTAATACATTCATCCGGTAATATATTCATCGGGTGATACATTCATCCGATAATGCATTCATCCGGTAATATATTCGTTGGGTAATACATTCATCCTGTAATATATTCATCCGGTAATACATTCATCCGGTAATATTTTCATTGGGTAATGCATTCATTGGGTAAAACATTCATCCGGTAATTCATTCATCAGAAAATACATTCTTCGGGTTATACATTCATCCGGTAATATTTTCATCCGGTAATACATTCATCCGGTAATACATACATCGGGCTTTACGTTAATTGAATTGAAAGTCTTTATTTATCGAGGGTGACCCAATTAGTTTATACTAATCTTCCTCGGGACCCCCTATAACAAATACAAGATACAAAATACAAGAAAGGCAAGATACATAAGATATCCATAATTTCAGAAGAGCAGATATTTAAAAAGTGATCACCTATTTCTATATAAAATATAAGAGCTCCGGGGTTGGGCCAGAAAAAACCCATCAAAGTCAATGGGCCTACTTATTTAGTTTAGCACCGTTACTCAGTGCTACATTTAAAAATATAAGAACTGAACAGTTCTACAACAAATTTACAAAAGAAGATGTTTTATTCATTGGCGGCGATCTATGCCGCCTCTATTTCAGACGGTAATTGCTATGGGTTTTGGCTGTGTTTCATATAGCAGTTGATACTTGTTATTTTTTACAGAAATAAATAGGGACCCAGTCAAGAATGACTGGACTTCTTGACTGGTGAAAATTATATTTTCAATGCAAAGCGACCATTTCACCTTGAGCTGGTGAATTTTGTTAGAGCAGCCTACGTTAATCTAAACTCGCGCTGAGCTATAAATAGCCGATTTTAAGACATCAGAAAAATACTGAGATACCGCAAGGCTTATGGAGTATGTTGGCGGAGGGACTATAAACCTTAGAACTACATACACACACACACACACACACACACACACACACACACACACATCAGAAAAATAAAGGTATGTGGCTCCCAGCTTTATGGATCAGAATAATAATAATAATAATATAGTACGGAACCACTCTGTGTGCATGAAAACCGTTGACTTTTAAGATATAATGATATATGTAAGAATAATGTTTTTAAGCATAATGCCTTATTTTAAGTTATTTTATTATGTTTTTCCCTTCATGCTAATAATTGATGATCAATTTAACTGAATAAAACTGATTTATTTCATAATTAAATTTTCTTATGACACACACAAGAAAAAAGGTTTGGTAGTAAAAAAAATAATTCAGTTCTTAAATTAAATTTTAATTTTCAAACCAGAAACGTGTTATGACATTGCATGGTTATTCCACTGTATACAAAACATTACCATACGCATTAGAATGTAAAAGACGGTAACAGAGACTGTCATAACACATGTTTCTGGTTTGAAATTTAATTTTTTTATGAAAAAAAGTATTTGCCTCATATGGCATATGGAAAAAATATATGTGGAAAAAAAATATTTTGGCTATATGGTAAATTAAATAAAAAGGCTCCTAATTTGGCTTATGGAAAAAACTAATAGAGGCTCAGTTGTTGATTAATATAATTTTTTTACTTCTGGCGTATCACAAAAAGTGTCTGGTTGACGCATTTCTGCTGAGTTTTGTCCATTATTCACAAATTATGTTATATTTGTTATATTTGTTTTGTGTTTGCCCACAAAGCTATATATTTCCTTTCAAATTGCCAGACTTAATCTCCATAAATATGCAATAATGTGCAGAGCGCAATTATATCTAAGCAATAAGTGCAATTCTATATTAATGTTTTTTTGTAAAATAGCCAACTGCAAAATTTCAAATTACAGTTTTACAACAAATGCATCATTTGGCACTATACGACCTTTAACGGAGTGAGGCTATTAATATTTATATCTGCACTTACAGGTTTTTTTGATTTGGAGACACTGTCAAGATTTCTAGTTGCATAAATGTCATTAAACACAAATAGATTGTACATTGTGTTGCGTGGTAGCATGGCAGGCATATAGGGATCACGTTGTTAATCAACTGGTGTGTACATTTCTGTATATAACCAAAGGACAATCCCTTTTTTTCCGGAAGGGTACATACCATTTCCATTTTTTTTCATATTTCTTAGTACCGTGCTTCATACATACACATTATTGTTGTTCTAAACATTAAAATGTCTTGTTACTTCATTATTCCCAAGTCCATTACATAGTCTATTATAGAAATTATTTTTATGCCGCTATGTGATACTTTCGTATACAGTTTTCTTGTTTCTATATAAAACAGCATGACCATCTGTGATCCCAGTGTCATGGAGGATGCAAACTACGTTTACCAACTTGATTTCATGTAACAGGCGCATTAAATTAAAACTCCATAGATATTACAGTTTAAGATATTAAATTAATCTATCCGGGGTCGGGCTATTTCTTATGGTCGGGCTATTTTTAGTAACTGCGGCCATCTTGAAAAAATGACCTCCATCTAAGAATACTCCATGTGAAATTTTAATTAAAACTGTTTCAGTATTTTTAGTATGGTTTTGTCAATGTAAATGTCGAGGTGACATCAATCGCTTAAATACAGTTTTACAACTTACACAACAATTACTACGTATGTCGTGACCTTTGAGCCGTATACTTATCAAACATAAACTTAGTTGACTAATAACACAATAGTAGTTTTTCACAGATATATTTATAAAAAGATAGGAAACTTGAAAAAGATAGGAAACTTCCTATCTAAATGAATGAATGAATGAATGAATGAATTGGATTTTATAGTCGCACCAACAGCTAAGGTCATATGGCGACTTTCCAGCTTCCATTGGTGGAGGAAGACCCCAGGTGCCCCTCCGGGCAATTTTCGTGCACGGGCGGGCACCTGGGTAGAACCACCGACGTTCCGCAAGCGAGCTGGATAGCTTCCTCACATAAAGATTCCTAGGCCCCTGAGGGATCGAACCTACAGCGGTGAGGGGCAAGTGATTTCAAGTCAGAGACATTAACCACTCGGCCACGGACGCCCCCTAAATTAATGAAGTAGTCAACATATCACGTGGCACCTTAACTTTTCCTTTCATCTTCTCTTTCATTTATTCATTGATTTTGATGAGAATTCATTCTAAAGATTCATAATGAATATCAAAATGGTATTATAATAATTTTTTTTTTATTTTCAACATAAGAAGTTGTATAAAGAAAACTGTTTAAAGATAAAAATCTCATCATTTTTGGCTTTTCTCTTAAAAATCAAGGTTTGACATAGTAAACTTTTCCGTTGAACTCCTTTTTTGTTTAAAATAGTAGAGTAAGGAAAATGCTATCCTTAGAAGGAGAATTAAATTTGTGATAGGTTTTGGCATAAATGAACTTTGTATCTATAAAACACTTCAAGATATATATTTATATGTATTATATTTATATGTCGCCCTGTTCCACATGATATTCAGGTAAGTTTCGCATTGTCTAATCTGTTTGTTATTAGGTCTGTGAGTTTCTCAAAATATTAACACTAACTTTTGTTTTTTTGAGTTTACTTAATATAGAGGATCTTACATGCGTGACTGTGTATTATTGACATATATAGAGGATCTTACATGCGTGACTGTGTATTATTGACATATATAGAGGATCTTATACGCGTGACTGTGTATTATTGACATATATAGAGGATCTTACATGCGTGACTGTGTATTATTGACATATATAGAGGATCTTATACGCGTGACTGTGTATTATTGACATATATAGAGGATCTTACATGCGTGACTGTGTATTATTGACATATGTAGAGGATCTTACATGCGTGACTGTGTATTATTGACATATATAGAGGATCTTATACGCGTGACTGTGTATTATTGACATATATAGAGGATCTTACACGCGTGACTGTGTATTATTGACATATGTACAATGCTATAAACGAGGCTATGTCGAATATTATATATGTTGTTGTTTTCTCGACGAGTTTATTATAGTAAACATACACGCAGTCACGAATACAGGATTTTATTCATCACATGACACCCGTTGTCAATTGACCTATTACACGGCGCCATTTTGGAAGTAAATCATGACGTCGTCCTTTTAGTGCGTCTATATATAACGAAATCGCACTAGATATAATGCGACACCTAAAAGGAAATTTAACGTTACTTACAGACTTAATAAAACCGAGCATGTTAATGTTCTCTCTTGTTTGTTTGCTGCTTCCAAGTGAACCACTTTTCAGTAGTCATGTACATGCATTTTATAAAAATAAGTTTCAAATAAAGAGGCCTAAATGTTTTACTGTATAGGTGATAGTACCCTATTGCAAAACCCGGTCTGATTGGCGGAAAAAGTATATGGATAGACTAGGTGGGAAATTCAATTAGGTTAACTTGAATTTGTTATTTATTTCTGATTTTTATTTAACATAGCTTTCATTTGTATGATTCAGCTCTATATGATATAGCAGAATAAAAAGGAAAGATGGTGATTTAAATAAATTTATTTGGGGATTCCCTCAAATTGTAGGGTCATGTCCTTTGGACATCTAGAAGTGCACTAAAAATAGGTCAACCCCTAACACGAAGTTCCTGTTTACATGCATCTAAGCTTCATCTGTGTAACAGGGTAAGCAACAGTAAGCCTGGGTTTTTTGTTTGCATGTCAGATGGGAAAACATTAAACAGTAAGTCTATGGAAAATGCAATAGTGGTCTATGACCTATACAAACACAGCGTTTCCATCTGCACATACTAGTGTTTTATGACATAAACACATCACGGCTTTATTACACTCCCAGAAGCCATGGTATGTGATAACATTTAGCAACACTTGATTCTGGAAAGTGTACGTAACAACAAACAATGCATATTTTAAATTATTTATTGCAATAGTAATGTGAACAAAAATGATGTAGGATCACGTAACTACGACGTAACTAAATATTTTTACATTCTACAATCAAAGAAACTAGGAAATAAACTATAAATTAAACATATTAGATTTTCCAAGATATAACCATTGAAATTTAATGTGGAGCTCTACTGTACATGAGCAAGTATAATTTTATAGGACTCCGTTTTTGGCTTACGAATAACGTCGTGAGTAAATCAACAACACGATCATTTATTCCTTCCTTCTCAATTATTGTTTAATTTAAATCTTGTGTTATTTCAATGGCAACAGTTTACATAATGAATGTATGTGTACAATGTAATATCATACCTAAATTAATGCACATATACCAGTGTATAACATTGAGGTCATACATCCGGCAGTTTGCGTCCCATTAGTTGTTAAACGTCCTGCATCATGTATATATATATATTGCATAACGACTAAAACAGCATTACTACACATATGTATTACTGTTACATGTATGCACCGGTGGGTGGCCTGGACAGGCTATTGCCGGATTTCGTTCTTTATGGAAATTGCCATGGTGTGAGCAACTTGGCTGCTTCGTCTGCAGGCACTACACCATATTGTACCTTATCTTAAGAATGATAAGGCCATGTTCACAAGCATCAGGCAAGCGACTTACAATAACTTGTCCATGCAAAACGATCCAAGATTTTCTCTCACAATGTAGAATCTATTTACTGTATAGTCCTAACCATGGACACTTTCGATGCATCTCTCTTGCTAGTTTATACTTCTTTATCGAGAAACATACGTGTACAATATGCACACACGTTTCAGTCTTTTTTTAGATTCCATCTAGAATCTATAATACATGCAGTCTCCTTTCAGTTTGTATTTGGTCTCAGACTCACAAACACGCAATCTCCTTTCAGTTTGTGTTTGGTGTCCGGCTCACATACACGCAGACTCGTTTTAGTTTATACCTGGTCTCCGGCTCACACACATGCAACCTCGTTTTAGCTTATATTTGGTCTCCGGTTTGCGTGCAAACTCGTTTTAGTTTATATTTGGTCTCTGGGTAGCATGCAACCTCGTTTTAGTTTATACTAGTAGTTGGTCCCAGGTTAGCATGACCGTAACCATTGTTAGTTATATTAGAGCACGGTTAACGCAAGCTCAGTTTAGTTTTTATTTGTTTATCAGCTATGAATGGCACATTATTCAACTATCTGAAATTTCGTCTTCAAGCTCTGAACCGCCGTCCATTTCTTCTGCGAATTCCTGCTTCTTCTTAGCGGTAGCCATTTCAGCAGCGTGTCTTTTCCTCCACTTGGTGCGTCTATTTTGAAACCATACCTGAAAATAGTGGAAATGTAATTGAGATGTACGTGAGTAGAGTGGAATAAAGCGTTTCATTTATATGTTATGACATTACAACCGTATATTTTGGCCACCACTCCAGGAAGACCTGGCCTGGAATTTACCAACCATTCTTGATAATATTCTTAGACTTAAGCCCAAGTATGAACATTTCAACCACAAATATTTCTATAAGTTTAAAGTATAAACGTTCGTAACAAGCTGCTGTGTATAAATACGACACACATTAACACATAGCAACTTCATATGATTGTTTATCTTTGAGGGTCATGGGCATATTTGTGAATGAAATTTGAGTAATTGAGCTCAAGTCTAAGAATAGTTTGAAGAATGGTTGGTGAATTCCAGGCCTGGACAACACAGGGGTCGTAAATTCGGCCACGAATAGAAACAGAACTTGGAATATAAAAAAGATGAATTTTATGCAGAGAACTATTTTTACATGGCAATAAATTACACCTTTGATTTTTTTATAATTTATAGACTGATACTAGTCTAGGGTCGCGATGAAGACATTCGATGAGCATAATCACACAGCAATATGAAAAGGAAATGGGAGAACGCTACCCATCTACCAGAATAAGCAGAGGCATATTCTTTCCCGGGAACGACAAACAGCGTACTATACATTTAATGTTGCTCAAAATTGATTTACTTTAAGTGCATAACCCGTTAAAAAGGGCCGCGTGACTTTGAATATTTAACACTTGACTATAATGCTGGTTATTTTATAACTTACGCATTAATTATGGCCTGAAACTTTGTACTTTCTTTCTGAATTGTGAGGGCATATACAGAATTATTCAAGAAAGTCAAGTGTTTTCTCACGGGCAAAACTATACATCAGGGCGATATTCAAATGTATTGACTTTTAAGTGACAAGCAAGAAGTACTGCGATAAAACAACAATAAACTCGCGAAAATGAAAGTCGTCTGCTTCGTCTCCGTTACCATGGCAATTTGCAGGAACCATTTATATTTTGCATAATTAATGCTATAAACGACACCTGCAAACCGCTTATAACAATGAAGACGCAGATATTTTTTCTTAAGCTGCCTCAAAATAAAACTGAATTAAACTATAGTTCATTTAAACTTCCGGTTGAAAGGAGCAGTTTGTCGAATGAAGCATTGTAACGACTTATTAAGTGCGGGGGATTACTACATATATCGTCATTTTAAAGAAATGGAAATCATCTCCAACGTTTATAAAGGAAAAGCTTTGTGCTTTACGAGTGATAAACATGGGGAATTATTCAAATCTATAAAACATAAAGCGAATATAGAGAGCATGATGGCCTTTTATGCATGTTTTATGCTCTAAATCCCCAGAAACGCTTGTGCTTAAGGAAATATTAACGGCAGACGGATCGAAATAATAAGGAATTAGTACGGTTTTATTGTCCCCCAATAGCTAGCTTTATAAAGTATTCGAAATAATAATGGTGTTCTCAAAACAATCTTAACCGTTGCTATCGCCATAAACACATATGGTGCAGTCCCTTATTGGAATACGTTTGAATTATTATGTTTTGCTAAGAGTTTTATCCTATTATAAATTAAGTAGATTAGCATTATCATGATACGCATTGCATAATTAGTGTTCATGACCCGCTATTGTATACGACCGTATAGCCTGGCTAAATGTATATTGTTCAGGCCACTTGTTTCAGCCAAACGTTTTTTCCCCTCACTTTTCAGACAACATTCAAAATTAACATAAGTAAGTTGTATACCAGTGAAACAGACATGTTTAGCGTGGTAAATAAAATACATTACTTTTCAAATCCGGTTGTAAATAATAAAAAATACGTGTGGAAGTTGTTTTTGATATTAGGGCATTTTTCATGCAAACATCTGCTGCATGAAACATAACATATTTTTCTTTTTTTTTCAGATTTGTTTTATCCAAAAATGAGTTTAATTTGTTCGACACACATAAATTAAGACACCCTCACATTGTTACAGTTAAGTATTAAGGTTAATTGAAGATATTTGAGATTTCTTAATTTTCTGCTGTCCCTTCATCAAGGTGTTTACATGGGAAAAAGACCCATCAAAACATTATTTTGGCTGTAAACTAGTTTTTCTCAACTGGTTTTTAAAACTAAGTAGTTTTGATTACAACAAAAAATTCCGGCTGAAATCATTAATGATACATAATATACGTATGGTTAAAATTTCTCATGGTATTACTAAAACTAGAACGAAGCGCCCGGAAATAGTTCGAAAATTGTTATATAAAATATACCTGATGACTTTTCTAACTTTTAATGACTGTCGGAGGCAAGTTGTCAAGTTGTCTAAGTGGTTAAAAATAACAGTATTTTTATAAGATGGACATCTTACAGTGATAGGTGGTCTTCAACAGGTTCCATTACGATAGTAAAGAAGGATAGAGAAAAGAGGATTGAATTGAATTGGATTTTATAGTCGCACCAACAGCTAAGGTCATATGGCGACTTTCCAGCTTTCACTGGTGGAGGAAGACCCCAGGTGCCCCTCCGGGCAATTTTCGTGCACGGGCGGGCACCTGGGTGGAACTACCGACGTTCCGCAAGACAGCTGGATAGCTTCCTCACATAAAGATTCATAGGCCCCTGAGGGATCGAACCTACAGCGGTGAGGGACAAGTGATTTCAAGTCAGAGACGTTAACCACTCGGCCACGGACGCCCCCAGAGAAAAGAGGAGTGTTATAATGTATGCATGTATAAACCCTTTACAACAAACATGATTATACTGAACAAAATTCCTGATTACTCACTTTTGTATCTTAACTTATTTTCTTGTTTTAAAATATTTTAGAATAGTTGTGTGATAGGTCTTTTGTTATTACACATAGTTTATAAAACATTTATTTTTTGTTTCAATTGTTACATCTTTTGAGATTTACCCTCGCTTTATATATTCCGTTACTACATGCATGAATTCATTTTAAATGTATATCACATATCTTTGTACACATTGTATAATATATATTGTCGAGGGCCTCATGGATGATTGACTAGTTTTAGACGAGTTCTCTCGTTAAATAAAGTCTTTATTATTATTATTATTATTATTATTATTATTATTATTATTATTATTATATGAAAACTTGAAATGTGCTGATACATTTTTATATGTGTAAAACAGCAATGGATATAATATATACTGCAAGTTCAATTGTAAATGGTAATCGTTATGACAAATAAAGGTGGTAGTACAGCGAGAGAAAATGATGATAGTGCAGAGCAGAACTGATAGTTTTCACAAAATAGTCTACAGTCAAATAAGAAAGTATGATGTAAGTTAATAGAGATAGGATAGCTATTGCTCATTGGTGTCTGATAAAACACATAACATGAATAGTCGACTGTTGACCTCCGGACGAAGCGGTAGCGCCCACGAGGAGCACGCCGCAAGCTGCGGCAGTCCACGAGAAGGCTTGGGCTCCACGGGAAGGCTTGGGCGGTGGGAATGCTTGTGCGGACGGAAGTCCGCTTAAAGATATAAACTTCGTAAAATTGGTATGAAATAATATAAAAAAGAAACACATAAAAATTGATCCATGTATTGCAGATAATCCTAAATTTTCTCCCTAATTGATTGTCGTAACTGTAATTCAGCGTTAACATTAAATATTCCGAAAAACTCTTTTGCAAACTCATTTGTAGGGGTAATGCTAGTGAAACATGATGTCAAAATAATTTTAGCTGGCTTATTTTAGCATTAAGAACATCGAAATCTACACAAATGCAAAGTACTTAACAAAATCCTATATACCCAGTTGTATAAGTGTTATTACCTATTTCTAAGAAAAAACATCGACTTGAAAGCTTTAACATTTGCTCATGCAATCAGAGCATCTACATGTACTATTTACACCCGTTATTTTGCAGTCAACCGTATATCTATAATCAAGCGCGAAATACACAAAACAATGAGAATATTATTGACATATTCTTAGGTGGGTACTTAGGAACTATCGTAATGGAAGCCTGTGGTTTTACTCAACGTAAATTATTGAAATAAGTACTTTGGTACCAGCAAAGAGTTGTTTTTTGTTTTTATCTCGGGGTGCTGGTTGTATATTTTATTTTACATTTTATTTTTGTCCGCCTATAGTGACAACTTTCTATGTGGTCCATCTGCAAGCAGGTGTCTTATCTGGCCATAAAATTATTCTGATAAACTTAATAAAAATAATTGATCTATGTAACCAATATTTATCGTTCTTTTTTCACTCCAATGTAATAGAATGATCTTAACCTAAGCCTATGAACAGTGTCCTCGCGTATTACAACAAATATCTTCGCCGTATGCTGGATCTAAGTATCAACTTCAAAAGCTTATATATCAATCAAATTATCAAAATCAGCGCATCTGAATTCGGTATGATAATATACAAACGCAATGACGCTTTATTCTCTGTAATAGGATAAATAAAAATATTCCCGTTGCAGTATTGTTCAATAGCGCTTCATGGCACATAAGTCACTCGAAATTTGGGAAAGCTGCAATAAGAAAGTGAAAGCGGATCAGTTTAGGATAAGACGTTTATAGATCAAAGACTGTCCCAAAGCCTTTACAATCCTGGTCAGTTTGGACATTTTATATTGGAAGGGATATTCGAATGATGAAATGTGATAAATTGTTACCCGCGTGATAAATTGGACAGATCCTTCTGGTTATTGAACTATCTTCATACGACCATACCCCTTCCTCCCCCAATCCCACCCCTTAACCGAGTGCCTTAACCCGGCAGGTAGTTTAGTTTTAAACATATTTATTTTTCGATTGCGAAACAAGTTATTGCAACTTAGATTAATCACTATAGATGGCTTCCTGGGTAGAACCAGTACTAAGCAATGTGGATTAATTGTCTTGCTCAAGGATAAATAACGAGGCCGCGGCGAGGATCGAACCCACGACCTCTCGATCTGGAGTCCGGCGCTTTACCACTGGACCACGCACTCCACTCCACGGCAGGTAGTGGTCGGACACATCGCATATGCACGATCTATGTAAAACGAATCTTGTTATGAAGCTAGTTTTGAAATGTCCATTTTAATTTCGAATGTCAGAATTTCATTCCCAAGGCACACGAATCTAATTTAAAAAGCCATATTAACATTGCTAATTGTCTGTGGTAGTGTTTAGTTTGTCTAGCGAATATTCGACCTGATCCCTTTGGTGGATTTGTATTGGTAAAATAAAGAAAAATCACGTTTGATATATAACTCTTTATGGCAAAACCTTCACCTGAGCAAGACCTGCAACACATGTGTAAGTACAAACCTTCAATTTCTCAAAACAAGTGGAACTCAGCTAGAAAAACTACAAAAACTTGTTTTAAAAAATCAATTAATAAATAACGGGTGAAAAAGATTAAACAAATTTACTTTTGGTGTGTCCAGTAAAATCATAATGATGCATTCGAAGTTATCATACTATAAAGTTGTAACTTAGTATTTGTGTGGGATATGTCTGGATAAATAATACTCCACAGTGCACGTTTTAGTTTGTTTTTATTCTCAAATATGTATACGTATATATACTGCAGTGGGTAAACATTAGTAATAATTAAATTTAAATGAAACATGAAAACTAGAATTCGGAAAGGAAAAAGCATTAATCTGTAACTATATTACCAAACAATGTATCGACACAGGCATGGTTATTATATGTGTTGAGGTTTTTATATCTCGACATAGTATAACATAATTATAGATACTGAAGCTGGGGTTTCCGGGACTGGGTAACGATATTTCCGTCAAGGGGTTTGATCTCTATTGAAGATCTGTGTCAATAACTGGCAGATTACTGGACTTTGATTTACGTAACTAGAATTATCACAGGTGCAGAAAACAGTCAGGAATTTTGGATAAAACCTCAAAATATGAGTCAGACAGCTCAAGTAGTATTAAGCTGTTTCTCTGTTTGTGAATTTCTCGGAGGTCAAACAGGATAGGTCAATTGCCAACTATTGTTACAGCCAAGTATAAAGGCAGTTTTACCAAAGTAAATTAATTTTCTTTAAACATGGAAACCACTTTCAGTTTGCGGAAACAGATAGAACGTCATAAACGTTGCTTAGTTATTTTATTATCATATATGATAAGTTGTACTTTTTCTTTTATTATCTTATAACCATTACGTGGTCCCACCTTAATTCTATTAAGAGATGGAAAATTTATATTAGCAGGAGTTTATAAGGGATACTTCGACAATAAAACATGTTTAAAAACATGTGTTACTAAAATATGAGATAACGTGTTTAAAATTTCCTTTTAAATGTTTTAATTTTACAATATTCAAACTTTTTAAGTCGAAATTAAGGTTTTATTTCATACCCCAGTCAACCATGTTTTCGCTTCTTGGAGAAGGGGTTGGACGGGGTATGAAAGTTAATATTCGGACCACGTAATGGAATGTTGCTATGTGTCTTTATTATCATATAACGAGAGTAATACAAGTGTGGTCGTGAATTTTTGATAAAAAAATCCATGTTTATTAAGAATAAAGCAGAAACTGTCATTCAGAATTAACAATCTTTATCATATCGTATCACTACGGCGATCCATCTTCCGTGTTTTCAGAACAGATTATATCACCCGCTTATTTGTCAGGTTTTGCCGATTTGTCAAAATATTTGTGACAATATGATTAAATTTGATACGTATAGCTCCCTTTAAAGTGACCTACTCCGCCCAAAGATCTTACGAGAAAGCGACAAAATAAATCGGATTTTATCACCGGAGTATCTGTCGAGCGTTTATATAACACTGAATCATTATTAGATGAATTGCAATTAAATGCAATATCTTCTTATTTTACACGAATACAAGGGCCTTCTTTAAGACATAT
Source organism: Cyrtodaria siliqua (assembly GCA_037043455.1). NCBI lineage: Eukaryota > Metazoa > Mollusca > Bivalvia > Adapedonta > Hiatellidae > Cyrtodaria > Cyrtodaria siliqua. The sequence continues at coordinate 16,702 of JAWPHD010005510.1, read as the reverse complement.
TGATTGGACATCTATCAACTATAATTATGGATTTGTTTTGATATAATATTATTATAAAAACATGACTTAATAGCTGAAGTCAGACGACCTAATCCTGCAATTGATTTCCTCTCGTGCATCCGATGTGATATTGTTTTGTAATGGTATTCGTCTTGATATTATTGTGCCCCGTTTTTATTTAGATATTTGTAGTTACTGTTATTCCTCGTCGTTTAGTTTGTGTAACTGTATATATGTTTCGGCTATGTTTGGGCTTATTGATAATTAATAACTTGCATTTAGTGTCATGCTATCAGTATTAAAATAAATTTTATGTTTGTGATGCATTTTAGATAGTTTATTTGGCTTTGAATCTTGAATATACTGGATTTAATTTTATTATACGTAGAACATAATAAGAGGTTAGACTCAGCTCTTAAAAAATGTTTTTCGCTGAGTGTGTAAAAATTAAAAATAGTTTGTTTAAAAAAATCTAATTACCTTTACTTGGCTTTCAGACATGCCGAGGGTATAGGCTAATCTCGCTCTTTCCGGTCCCGCCAAATATTTCGTCTGCTCGAAGGTTTTCTCGAGGGCAAAAATCTGTTGTCCGGAAAATGTGGGTCTCGTATGTTTCTTCCTGCCGTCTCGGTCAATAATTACGTTACTTGTTGCTGCAAAAGTAGAAGGAGTATGTTTGTATTGCTCGGTTCTATAACATATTGTATCACATAACTTAGCCTGGAAATGCAATAATGCATTAGTGTTACAGATTAACGCCAATGACCTTACGTTAAAGGGACACATGGCAAATCTTGAAGTCTTTACAATTAGCCTCTCGATTTATTAATCCAGTATCAGTTTTGACTTTAAAACTGATTGCTTATATTTAAATACAATTTTAAGTGTTCAACTTTTCTTCGCTATTCTACCACAGATTTGAATATATTATTGTTGGAAAGTAATCAGCAGTTAGTAATAGGCAAAAACAACTGACTTTATACCATTCTTATAATTAATATTAATGATTGAACAAATGCAATGTATGTAGAAAAATTAACGGAACGCCGAGTTTTTAAACAAGAGGCCAATGACCTTGAAGCTCTACTGATAGGATTTGATAGCTAGATCAGCATTCCTGAAGTTTCAAGAAAATCCGTCAAGAGTTTTCAGAGGAGTCGCTACAAGTCGCTACAAGTTTTTACTATATAACTCTATGTAAACAAAGATGGCCGCTGGCGGCCATGTTTAACGTCGAATCAAAACAATTTTCGACAGGGACCAACATTATGTCATGCTGATCATTTTAGAAAAAGTGCCATATCAATATCACTGATAGTTTTCAAGAAGTAGTCGCTTCACTCTTGTTTTTCAAAAATCTATTTTTAGCTTTGGCGGCCATATTGGATTTCGCATCAACGTGTTTTTTTTTTGCTAGGATCAACTAGACATTATGGGCAACATTCCTGTAAAGTTTCATGAAAATCCATCCTGTAGTTTCAGAGGAGTAGTCGTTACAATATAAAGTTTACGGACACCGTACCACGTCATAAGCTCTGCTGATCTTTGATCAGTAGAGCTAAAAATCAAGATTGGGGTTGTGTCCCTTTAAGGCACATTTTCTGACGTGGTAAAACGAAGCTCATATTCGTGCTAATTTATTACGAGTTTATTAAACCCAATGGTAAAAACGAATAAAAATCGACGGCTTGATATGATACTTGGAAAGCAGTCGCCTCATATCTCGTTTAATATATCCAATATTTAGACCATTGTGGTGAAACATTTACTGGAACATTCTACGCTTTTCTCACAGACCATACGTAAATCACATATACAACGAGGGTAGTTGTTGTTGTTTTTGTATTTATTTTGATTTAGCCGGTTCATAAGCTTATACTTACCAATGCATATGCTTATTTATTGTTGTTGTTGTTGTTGTTGTTGCTTTTATGGAATATTTTGCTTGTAGCATGCACGAGTTTGCTTCAAGAAGAGAACCTGTTTAATGCATGCATGATACCAGGGTCATTCGAATACATATTAGACCCTGATGTCACATAGACACACCAGTTCACACACCCTGAATAAACAAGATTTGAATCTCCGAACGGTAACACGGTAACAGGAGCCGAGAGATGGGAGTTTGATGGGGGACAGATAGCTCTTAATAACCCTCTAATTGTTACTTAAATTAGCCCCATGCCGATTCCACGTGCCCCATGCGGACCGCTGATTTATCGGCTATCATCGACAACCAAGGTGGTATTCCGAAATGTGACGTAAGGAATCATCATGATGAGAATTCGTATGGTTTTGGCATCTTAAAATATCTAATTTGTTTTCCGCTACCTAATAATACTGAGATAGTTGACACAGGAATAGTCTACATTAGATGACATGTATATTGTTAATACGTATGACTTAACAAGAGGGCTCCAAAGGAGATTAGTGTTAACTAATTTGGTCACCATAATTAAATTCGTTCCTTCGTTCGTTCGTTTTCGTTAGTTCGTTCGTTCGTCCGTTCGTTCGTTCTTTCGTTCGTTTATTTATTTATTTATTTTTGTATTTATTTTTGTATTTATTTATTTATTCGTATCAAGCCTTCCCTTTATAAAACATTGTTTCCTGATTGGAAACTAACTGTTATGTATCGACAGAAGAAATGTCATATCGTGGCATCTATTCATTCTGCGTACGATGTTTATATCCAACGGAAAACCTACTAAAACTAGAATACCCCGAAAGTTTCGACATCTCTAGACTATCGCTGCATGCTTTAACCACGTAATATAATTGCTGCTTGCTTCTGATGGTACAAGCTGTCATCGTCTCTCTTAGATTAGAAATGTATACAACCTGCCAAGGTCTCTATATACTCCTCGATTATAAATGAACACACTGTCAGCGTTTCTTTGATTAGAATTGTACAACCTGACAAGATTACTATGAACAGGCTGTCAGGATCTCTTCGATTCGAAATATACAGCATGCCATGTCAGGTCTGTTCGATTAAAAATGGTCAAAATGTCATGTGAGGGTCTGTTCGATTATAAATGTCAAGATTGTCATGTCAGGGTATGTTCGATTAGAAATGTTCAAAATGTCATGTCAGGATATGTTCGATTATAAATGTTTAGAATGTCATGCTAGGGTCTGTTCGAATAGATATGTTCCGAATGTCATATTATGGTTTGTTTTATTAAAAATGTTTAGAGTGTCATAGTCCGTTCGATTAGAAATGTTCAGAATGTCATAGTCAGTTCGATTAGAAATGTTCAGAATGTCATATTCTGTTCGATTAGAAATGTTCTAAATTTCATGTCAGAGTCAGTTCGATTAGAAGTGTACACCATGTCCTGTCAGGGTATGTTCGATTAAAAGTGTACGCCGTGTCATGTCTGGGTATCTTTGATTAGAAGTTTACACCGTGTCATGTCAGGGTGTCTTTGATAAGAAGTTTATACCGTGTTATGTCAGGGTATGTTCCATTAGAAGTGTACGCCGTGTCATGTCAGGGTATCTTTGATTAGAATTTATACCGTGTTATGTCAGGGTATTTTCGATTATAAGTGTACACCATGTAATGTCAGGGTACGTAATTCAAGTAGTAGAAGACCCATAAAATGCTTGTATACCAATTTGACTGCGTCCCGGTATTCTTACTACTGAAATACAGTTGTTTTATGAACAGTAAAATGGCGTTGATACACAGTAAAACACCCATAGCAGCTTTCTGAATCCGGGATAAATATAGCCGGAGCACTGAGGTTCCGGCAATAATAGTGTAATAGAGGCAATTTTTTGATTATACATTTCTTTTTTCCTTTCAGTATATAACGGATCAAAAGGCTCGATACACATAATGCCAAATTAAACAGACGGCTTAATGAAGTTACAGAAGGAATAAGCGAGAATAAATGACGTGGTTTATGACATCATTAAGGATGGCCTCATATAATAGTAGTTTTATATTTTCAAGTACATAACTGCATGTTCGTGCTAAACATCACGTTTTATAAATTAGATATCGTTAATGAGTCAATACAATACATTTAATGATAGATACGCTTTATTTACTAAAGATTTTAGACTTAAAACGAGCTTTCACAATGCCGGGTTTTATGTCCATTAGATGATCGTATACGTGTGTGCGAACTATTTCCTTTATTTCCAAATTTCCAAGTGTGCGTGAATGGTAGCATTTATTAACTAAATGAACCCAATTAATACTTGTGTAGTATACTTAATAGTTTCTTCTTACTGGACCAAAAAGTGTACCTACTGCAATGTACTGTATTGCATGTTCTTATCATAACCACAGACATATTAATATATTTGTTATTAGGTCTGTGTTATAACGGCGTAACTGAACTCTAGTTTGAATCAGGATTCGTTATTTAATGTTCATATCTACAATATGTTTATATTATTTATTCTAATCAATATTTTACCACCTGATCATATATAACGTGTTATTAATTAATGCGTGGTACTATATAATATATCTTGTATTGCTCGTTTTTATCTCCCATGTCACAATCTGTCAACACGAGCCTACTCGTAATGAGGAGGTGTAAGAGTAGGCATTAATCTGCCAGCGGGGCGCTCCGGTCCCACGGTGAGCTGTACCGCCAATAGAGGGTGTTCACACTGAATGGAAGTTAATTACAGATGCAAGAATAAGATGCGTCTTTATGCAATAATAATAATAACGCATTTATCGTGATATATACGTAATGGTATCAATGAATAGTAAATAAAATTAACAAATATATTAATAATTCTCTTTTTTAATAATGTTTTCATCGGTACTATAATAATAATAATAATAATAATAATAATAATAAATTCATTCAAATTATTTTATTGTACATTTTTTTTAATAATTATAAAAATAAATAGTTGTAACAGTTAATAATTATAAATAATACATTCAACACGGAAAAGTATTTTTGATTGCACATTTGCCTTAAGCCCGTCTAAAAATTGGTCCTCAAACAACATATAATGTTTATTTAGTGTTTGTTCACAAAAGGTCAAAACATTGCTATTATATTAAATAAAATATGCCATCAATTGCATGCTATATATATACACGATTGCAAATTGTTACAATATTTTTTAGGATATTCTTTTAAAATTTAAAAGATCCTAATTAAATAAGATTTATTATAATAAACTATTTACGGTTTAAAAATGGAGTAAACGGGAAGCTATTCTCTACCAGTATATTACTAGCGCTTACTTGATAGTAACGGATTATGTGTAAAAGAAACGAGAATGATATGTACAACTGAAGGGGGAAATAATGTATTTAAAAATTAGTTTGTGTTTGGTTTAGGAATTAATTCGAGAAGGGTATCTTTGTGTTTAGAAGAACTCTGTTTCGACTCATGCTGTATTGATAAGTTTTTTTTAATGTACTGATAAAACAATATAATAAAAATAGAATTAATTTCATTATTTTTGTCATATTACTTAACACAATTTCCATTTATTATTTAATTTACTATTCATATAAAGCATAACGAATGGAACAAAACGTTAATAAACACGTGCTAGCAAATAAATAAAAGCTAGTAAATTATATACTGTAATTGTTCGTACTGACATTTATTCCGATATTATAAAATACAGCTTTTGACCACAGACATACGCAAATGAGTATTTAAAGCCATCTTAATTTACTCTGAAATCACAGCCTCGATTTTCAAACTTTGTTTCAGATTGCTGATGTTTATGAAAATGTTAAATAAATTCGTATATTTTTCTAGACAGTTGTTTACTCTCATTGCTTAAACATTAAGTGAGCGTAAAACTGATGAACGCTATAGTTATGTAATATGTCTGCCTATATCTTTATACAACTGAAGATAAATTATGGGTTCATTTACAAAAACAATCTGCAAAACGCCGTGTTATATATTTATCCAGGAACGTTTAATAGAGTTTCATACAAGTTCCTGATTTATCATACGTTTCCTCGTCATATTAAAGTATATTCTTTTATCGCAGAAATAAAAACAAAACACGGCATACATCTATAGTCTGCTGCTTGAATTCTATAAATTGTTATTTAAAACCCGTTATCTATCGTTATATGTAATGAATAATTTAAAAAAAAGAAACAAAAAAACCTTCTCTCTTTGTCTGTGCCCATATTCATAAAGCAACTTAAGTCATGAATTAAAGATTTTTTACATATTTTAAATACCCTTATTAACCTCCCAGGGACACTACAAACCATCTATTTTAAGATAAATATTAAGTTGTAGATTTTATTTATCCATGACCTTATTAACAATATCAAGAAAACGTCTTAAGTCGATAGAAAACGGTGTTTAAAAAAACGATAAAATTTGACTTAAGATATTGCTAAGAAGGTTTATGAATATGAACCACGGATGTTAAATGCAAAGAGAATACATACGAACGATAATGGAGGAGCAAATAACATGTGATACCAGTCCGCCGTACAGTCTATTCCTATAAAAAATCAAACCTTCAAATGTATGTTGTTTGATTACAATAGAAGTTATTATAGATTAGTTTTAGCAAACAACATTTCTTTTTATTTCATTACTATGGGTGAAAGATCGGAATTCTCAGTGAAAGAGTATGCATTATCGCTAAATATTAAACTAACTCCGAAAACAAAAATAACTAACTGTGACATTGAGTTATGACGTCAATAAAGTATTCTTGAAGTCGACGTCATCCGCCGATAACGTTCAATAAAGCGAATAATTTAGGTTAAAATTATACATAAACTGATTCAAAATGTAGTAAATATATTATTGAACTGCTGGGTTCGATTATAGGGAAATCATTCACTCGATGGTAGTCGTGTTTTGTTTTTTCACTCACTGACATACGCTCGTTCGTGAAAAGAACAACACATCTACCATCTCGTGAAGGATTTCCCTATAATCGATCGTTAAATAATCTCTATATATTCATCTTGCCTTACATATGATGTTGCCACAGAACGCAGTTGTTATGAGTGTAATCTATCCTTATCTTCATGGCATGTCAGTCTTTACCAATCTCTAGGAACAATCATGAATAATATCACCGCCTACATTGTTATCATTTTGAGACTGTTTTTCCGCAGCTAGATATATTTTATGAACAAACCTATTAAAAATGCACTACTTGGATACACATATTATATACGTTTTATTTAAAACTATCACCAGACATGTCTAAAGCGGGATTCGAACCTACAAAATGAGTACATAAAGTAACTTACATGTCGGTCTCCATGCAGGGCCACCAACCACACCGGGCCAGTAGATAGGCGGCTTTCCCGGAAGTTCTGCGAGTTTATAACCATTTTGTGAGTTCAAGTACATTCCTGGATTTATTTGTGATGACAGTCCTAAAGGATTTTGTAACAGTGGTCTATTCAAAATGTCAGATATTCGGTGTGAGGTTGCCGCTTGCGACATTGCTAAACCTAATTGTTTTAGAGTAGACTGTGTATAGCTCGCGTACGGGTTTTGAAATCCTGGTGGACTGGATCCGGAAGGTGTTTTCATTTCTGTCATGTTGTGGAGTGCCGCCAGAGGCGGGCTGCTGAAAACGAACCCCGATTGTCTCTGAGATTCGGCGGCCATATTGGCGGCCATATTGACGGAATTCATCATGTCAGACATGTTGTACTGTAATGACGTCATCGTAGGACTCGGAGTCTGCATATAGCGCGGCGAAGAACTGTTGCTGGCGCAATAGTCTAACATAATGTCTTCTGCTTTGCCGAGTTTCAAACTTACTGAACACTACACTAATTCATATACTTTCCTAAGTATAACAACTCTTACACAGCCTTCATAATAAACGTGTTGTAAACGAATCCAATTAACGAAGTAATTAATTTCTTGGTTACACAAAAAGAAGACACAATTCTATCAATTTCTGAAAGAGTTCATGATTCCGTAATCTGAAGAATTCTGAAATTATCGACGAATGTCAACACAATGTTATAAATGTCCCTTGCAAATGTTTCACGCTAGAAAAATGAAAGATATCACAATTTTTCGACGCCCAGTGATCCGATGCACGAAATCAAGATCCACTTTATCTCACTATAACATTTCCTGATGGTATTCAGCCTGTGAGTTTTTCCGATGTCGTAAAATAAATTTTGTTTCCGAATCTTGAGCTAAATGTCCCAATCGTTTGGTAGTGTAGGAATGAAGCTGTGATAGTGGAATCAATGATAAATTAGTTGTATAAATCGCCATTTAATATTTTTCTGTTAAATGATCCGATAAAATGATGGGACGTGTCGGATTATCTGATTGGACGTCTGGGGATTAGGATGGGGCGGAGCGATGTATCGTCCAATGATGATCCTCGTATGATAATAAGATTGATGATGCCATGCTGTGACGAGTGGTTTGCGATATTTTGATATTTTTGGAACACATTTCTGCGTATTTTATTTTATTTCAATAAAAATAGTTTATACTTCAAAACAATACTTTTTTCAACTGAATAATTATATGTTAACTCAAAATTAAAGATCTTTGCATACCTTTAAAAGTGTGTGGTTATCCGAAGTATAGTTTTAAGTCGGCTGCTTTCAGGTGCAATAATTAAACTCAATACAGAACAAATTAGTAAAAATAATAAGGATACTGCAGCAAACATTGTATTCGCAACATACACACATATGAAGAAGCTTGGACGCAGAGGAACTCACTCACCCATATATATTTTTATTGACAAATACCTTCATCAATAAACGAGATTTATCATGCAGATATGCACTTTTCTGCCTAATAAAGGGGTGACCTATGAAATTTTGCTTTAATTAGGCACTGACCAATAAAGCAAATCAATGCGGAATCCCTCGGCGTTTATTGTACGTAACGTTATCTGACGTCATGCACGTAACTTTGTCTGACGTCATAAAATAAACAAAAAACAACAACATGGCGACGTCCTCGATAAGCGTACCATTCTGAGAAATAGGTAATAATAGTAATTCATACAGAAAATATGGATAATCTACATGATAAATAGAATATTATGTCAGTGCCTTTTACTATCAAGTTTATTAGGCTCGGCACGAAAACAAAGAATGGCTCGGCAGAGCCTCGCCATTATTCGTTTTCCAAGCCTCGCCTAATAAACTTGATAGTAAAAGGCACTGACATAATATTCTCTATATAGTATCCCTTCAATATGAAATGTATGTATTAAGTACCCTTATACTTTGCGGGTTCGAATCCCACTGGGAGCTAAACTTGTAAGTGAGAAAGTGTCGATTCTTATGGATGGCGGGTGATATACAGTAATGATTCTACCCAAGAAAATGGGGTGGTCTGCCTCTACCACAAAAACATTGACCGTCATATATTGCCTAAAACGTGCTAAAATGAAGTAAAACACCATTCAAGCAAATCAAACATAAAATTAAAATATTTTAAATTAAAATGATACCGGATAAATAAATCGAGACGTTAATTTCAATGCTTGTTAATCATTTCAACATTACCACATGTCCCTTTAATAATTATTTGAATAGGTCAATACAACTTGTTTTGCATAAAATCTATTTTATATTAGATTGCACCAATACTATATTATTTGTATTTAATATATTTAATATAGAACAGAACAGAACAGAACATAATTTTATTCAGATTTGTACATAGTACATCATCTAATACATATCTAAGTTTACAATACATCACGTGACAAGAGAGAGGATGAATACATTACTGGTTCACAATTAGAGAATATCTAATACTAAGAGATTCTCTAATATACTTACACAAATTTAGTAATATTTTTTTGTTATTTGATTTCATAAGCTTAATGAATTTAAACATTGAAGGTCTAATAAAATAATATTTCTTAATGTATTTTTTTCTTAAGTCATTGAAACGTCTACAAATACATATAAAACAAAGATAAATTGAAATTGTTTGATTTGTTTTAATTTAATTATAATTTATGCACGCAGTTTTTAAGTCAAAACAATACTGGATTTATAATTCGAGACGGTAATTTTATTGTTTGATAATTACTCCAAGATTGCCTCGTGTCCCTTTACTTGATAAACTACGGACCACATGTATAGTTCTTCTAATTACCCCAATTAATTAAAACATCATCGCTTCTTTATTTAAGTAATTTATGGAATCCGGAACCAAATTAGTTGCGATTATTAACAATTGCAACACATTGTTTTAATTATTAACAATTGGTGCGAGTATCGTCTGCTTAAAACAATTACGTCTTCATATGATCATCGTATTATCTCGTGTATTTATGACCTCAGCACGTGCCCAACATTTCAAAGTATATTCATTAACACCTATCTGTCGAATGTGCCGCAAAATTGATCTTAACTTGCCGACAATTATTAAACGGTGAATAAAACGTACAGATTCTATTAACAAGTGGACGTTTGATAAGTCAACCGAAATAAATGTTATTGTATAGAGCGATTCTCACAGAGGTGTTAATTACCTTCCATAGACTATCCATGTGAAGTGACCACTTCAGCGACAGTACAATTGAGAACAAATCTCAAGCGTTATTTAGGTCGCTTACAGGACATTTCTTAAATGTGAATGAGAATTTCGTATAAAAAATACAGACATGTTTAAACTTCAGTTTTATGTACCCAATACTGTTGGAATGCTGCTTGCGTATATTTTGTTCTGAATTTTAATGGTCTGTATACGTTTATAGTCAAGTTATCACGCAATGGCTTAATCCTGTGCAAGCATAGGACATTTGGTGAATATGTCGAGACTTAGTAACCACTTTAAAGTGAAATGATGAACATATGAAAGGATGAACATATGAAATGAAGAACATATGATGAACATATGAAATGATGAATATATTTAAACATTTCTTTTCAGTTTAAGCAAAATACAAAACACAAAGCTTAATATTATATCCACCCCTAGTGTATACAAATATATCTGCATTTATAAATGTGTATGAATGAAGGAGAAAAAAACATCAAAACGTATGATTTATTATAGAGTACATTGATATGTAGAAATAAATACAATATCTCCCTCCCCACCTAATCACGTATTAGATCTAAACAATGTATTTTGTGGACTGTTTAGAGTTTGTGCAGTGTACTTAGAGACGCTTTCGTTGGCTTACTACTATTCATATTTGATACTATGTGCTACTATTTACATCTGATTGTGTTTAAAATTACATTTCGCCATAATGACATTATTATCATGCATTGACTATGTTGATTCCATTGCTGTTTGCTTAATATGTAAACCTTGGTGAAATAATTTTATGATAAGCAATATTTTATGATAAGCAATGAAATACTTTATTTTATTTCACATTGTGAAATATATATAGAGAGAGCTTTATTTTCATAGTAGCTGCTCGTCTGTCGGATGGGAACGTAAACCGGGCGGTCCCGTGTATCGGTATATCCTCCGAGCACGTTAAAGAACCATAGAAATCTATTTGATAATAAGAGTAGGGCACGGTTCCCGGATTCCTATGTATCCTTCCCTCTATCTGGGGCGGCTCTAAATAACATATACTGTTTTGATGAGCCGTTAAACAACATTCAGTTTAATTCATAGTAGCTGTCGGGACAACTTTAAAAAAGAAAAAAGAAAAACAAGATTTGCTTCCCTTGCAATACTTCTCCTCAAAATTGTTTGTAAAATCAGGGAGTAAGTATACTTTACTCCCTGGTAAAATCATAACATAAAAAGAAAACGTGTTGTTTTGTCGTAAATAACATATTTTATTTCATCTCAAATTGAAAAAACAACATATTTTCACTCATATTCGCTCACTTCTCGAGGAAATAAAATATGTTATTCACTCCAAAACAACAAATATCCTCTGTATATGTTAGTAAATTGTACTGCGACACTGTGGTACTCATGAGTAGGCTCATGCGAAGGCTTCATACAAACCGAGTGTTATAATACTAATACTAATAATAAAGACTTTATTTAAAGAGGGAACTCATTTGAAACTAGTCGATCTTCCACGAGGCCCTCAAATCAGTACAATACATTTGTGAGTTTTGTCTGGATGATTAAAAATAAAATGTGTCTATAGAGTCGGGATTCCATATATATATATACCTCTTCAGTCCGTAATAAAACATATTTGAAGTGAAAATTATATTAAAGAAACTAACACGCCAAATAACGTCAAAATCTGTTTACCATAACTTTATCCAAGTGATCAGGTCATATAATAATGTATATGTGCCAATTAAAAGTAAAAGTTTAGTCACGGTTTGCGTCTGGATTCTCAAAAAATATATACATATATATACAGCTCGTCTATACAGCTCGTCGTCTGTAGGTTTAGAAACTATGTAAATATGTTGTAAAAATCGTCTGTTGATCCTTTTTTTTTTCAAAACACAAATGCAGTTGTATTTTAATTTAAGTTATCGTCAATGAGTTTTATTGTTCATATTGTGTAACACCGTTTATTTTCACCCAGTGAATATCTAACATTTGTGCATTAGTATTTGTCGACACTAAAAGGGGACGGGAACAACAGCTATGCGACTAATAAAAACAATCTAGGGAAATGAATATTTTTTGATTCATTATAGTTGCATATATTAAAATATAAACAAGTTCTTATTTAGTTTGCCAAATAGGGATGACACAGCTTGCATACATAAATAGATTAAGGCCTATTGGTCAGCCATCTTGAAAAAAACATATAATTTTTTTTATCAAAAATCGATTGGTATGACTAATTGAAATGTTCGAAAGGTTTACCACCACCAATTGCATGTGAATCTATAAGATGTAGTTCCTATAGTAAAAAGTAGTCCCTCCTTTTTTGATGGAAATGGGTTTATAAGTAGAGAAAACAGCCCATTTCTATTCGATTTTGTTGTTGTATGTACATGAAGCGTAATCATAGGTTTTACTGGATCACTGATGAACATTTTCCAATTTCGACTCTATGCATACACTATCAATGAAAACAGCTGTACCCTTTAACTGTTTAGAAAACAAACAAGAACTTTCTTGCATGTCTTGTGACCCCACCTTTTCTGGTGGTTTTTCAAATGGAAAACTATGTTTCTATATGAAAATTACGCTGCTGCATTATCCATACTTGTGTTGAAGTTACAGCAATCATTAATATGTGATATTTTAACATTGTTGTCGGTGGGGAAAATTATTTGTGATTTCATACCTTCAACCAAATACATATCTGAGGCATGAGCAAATCACAAACATAAATAATATGCGACCTTCACCCTAGATTTTCGATACAAATAACTTATATCGATATGTAATTTTTATATTGTTTATAAATAGTTAATATATATTTATATTTGAAACATAGTTCACCTCTTTCATCGCACTCGTTGCGTCATAAACACTTGACATGATAAAGGTGTCTTCATCTAAAAGAACTAAAACAACACCATAATGAACCAAATCTTTCAGATAATTAGCCGAAACGAATGATAATGACCGCGATACTATCAGCACCATGTGATGGTATTGTTGATGCCATGGTGAGAGTTTTCGCACCTCAATAAACATGTCCAGCCCAGTGATCGAACGGATACCAGGGACCGCCTTATGAATAGGAGCTAATGTATGCGGAAATATACCATGAACCGAAACTAAATGCTTTCAGTAATAGTTTGAAGAGAAGAGCACGGAGTTTTATTGTAATTTCACACTTTGTTCATCTTGTTTCGTTTGTTTACGTAAGAAAAACCGACCTTCTTTCAACGTGATTTATAACTTGACCCACATATGTTATTGTCAAACCTATCCCTATGCAGGATAGTTCTTTAGGATATATGTTATATACGTATGTTGAACCGTAAATTTCACAGAAACGAATTCTTCACACGTGTGAGGAATTCGTGCGAATTCTTCATGTGAAGAATACGTGCGGATATTTCACAAAAAACGCACGTATATGTCACAAATTTGTGAAATTTACGTTTGGCATCTCTACCCCTAGTAGAGCAAAAACGTATTTTTCACATGTTAAAACAGCACGAAAAAAATGCAGTAAATGATTGTTTAGACGAAAACGTCACATGTACATACAGATCGGCGAAAATATAACATTATTAGAACAGAACAGAGAACGGAACAGAACAGAATAGAATAGAATAGAATTCCCATTAATGGTGTGCAGTTTTAACGGCAACAAACAATGCATTAATTTGGCTTGTGTACAGCTGTACGGTGTACGTTTTTGGTTTTCTCTCATACGATCCATTAGGAAGAGACGGCGAAGCGCGAAATAACTTTGAAATTTTGAATCGTGTTCTTAGCGCTTCCCCAGTGCGTCTTCGTGCTCCATCATCGTGTTTTCGTGTATCGCCAAAAGGCCGATGCTCCAAGCGGAAGCTGCGATGACGATGCGTGATGGTGTAATGGTGATGCGTGAAGGTGCGATGGCGTTGCGCGAATGTGCAATGGCGATGCGCGAAGGTGCGATGGCGGTGCCAGAAGATGTAATGACGATGCACGAAGATGCGATGGCGGTGCCCGAAGGTGCGATCCCTCAATGCATAAGGAAATACAGCCCGGACAAAATCGGACAGACGGACTAACGCACATACACCGAACTGTCATTGTGACGACTGTGTCAAGCTGACCGCAAGCGGGCGTGACACAAACGTTAGTTAGAAAAAATAGAAAAGGAAACAAGGGGGTCATGATGGCGCTAAATCGCTCACCTGAACTCAAAAGCTCAACAAGTTTGGTACATGTATGTACCTTAGTAGTTATAGGCCCGACAAGCTATTTCTAAATTAACATTGCAGGTCAAGGTCACAGTGATCCAATAATGGTACGTGGCACTCTGTCGTCCTAAAATGAATCAACGTAGCAATATTGGTACCTCTAGGTGCTGTAGTATAATCTATGGATTATGGTCCTTACTAGATTTTTCTATTTCTGACCTTGAAGGTCAAGATCACAGTGACCCAGTTTTGGCACCCAACATCTCAATATGTATCCACATACCAAATTTGGTACTTGCATGTGCTGTATTATATGAGTTATTGCTCGGAAAACCAATAGAACAATCATTGCTAAATCAGGGGCGCATAACTCTGCTTTTAATGATCCTATCTAAGCAAAAGTTTAACTTGACCAAATACAATATGACATTTTTGCTAAATCGCGGGCAATAACAACTCTCGATTTTCTAGCCCATAAATTCTGTCCAAATATTATTAATATTGGTCTTGAAATAAAGCCTCTAGAGTGTTAACAAGATCAAATACAGTTTCTGCCTAAATCAAGGGTAATAACTCTGGTGTTACTAGGCCGATATGACCGAAACTCGAACTTGGCTTGCATTTTATAAACGTTCACATTCTGTCTTAATAAGATTCAGATTGGTCAATAATTGACTCTACTGTAGTGTGTTAACAAGGTAGAATATGGCATTTTTACTAAACCATGGGCCATAACTCTGGTCATACTTGTACGATCTGGCCCATAATCGAACTTGGCCGATATCTTTTGGTCATATATGTTTTATCCAAGGTTGGTCAAGATTGCTTGAAAAATGTGGCCGCTAGACTGTTAACATACCAATTGTATGGTATAAGCGATAAACTGTATCCTGTCAGCTGACTGTGAAAAAAACGTTCGTACGAAAAAGTCAAAAAAAAAGTCAAACGTATATGTCACATTTTCGATTAGTGATATTTACAGCCGTATTTGTAACAAAAGTGTGAAGAATTCGCACAAATTCCTCACATGTGTGAAGAATTCGTTTCTGTGAAATTTACGGTTCAACATACGTATACACTGTGCATCAAGTTCTAGTTTTAGTAATAATAATAATAATAATAAAAATAAAAATAATAATAATAATAATAATAATAATAAATAATAATAATAATAATAATAATAATAATAATAATAATAATAATATAATAATAATAATAATAAAGACTTTATTTAACGAGAGAACTCATTTGAAACTAGTCAATCTACCATGAGGCCCTCAACAATACAATATATACAATATTTACACAAGTAAAAATGCATTTAAAGGGGTATATTCAGTAAATGAAAATATGTTTAAATATAACTGCAAGACTTAGTCATTTACTAATATATCGGATGGTGAATCCACTGTAAATACAGTGTTTTGAATTGATTTACAGATTGGGCATTTTATATATGGTGGGGAAGAGAGTTCCACACTTTAGAGCCTGAATAAGCAAATGACTTTCTGAATAACTCACTATTGGGTCTGGGGGAATATAGCTGTAGATTTGATGATGCTCTTAAATTCCGCATATGGACATTTGAAGTTAGAGTACATGCGTCTTTAAGATAAGCAGGGATCTGATCATTAACTGTTTTAAACATAATGATTGCTTTTTTTAAATAGTATATTAGTATAAAGTATTTATATAATGGACATGCTGCTGTCCACATACACCTTTTTGCCCATTTCCTACTACAGAAATATAGATTTGAGTCATTTAAATTTTTAACCTATTCTGGTTATAATAATAATAATAATTCTTTATTTCTTGAAGGTACAACTCATTAAGATTATACAAATTACAAACAGAATTATGATCATATTGATGGTTAAGGGACACTGGCACTTATGTCATGTCTGTTGTCCGTCGTCCGACCATCGTCCGTCCGCCTGTTAACTATTCGAAGTCAGCGCTCTAGCACTTTCATTTGGCTATCCTATCTTCACCAAACTTGGC